>PVPY01001865.1:0-22396 GCA_002982035.1 Fusarium algeriense | reverse complement strand
GATGGGGGGTTAGGCCTGTATTTATACCGCCAACCTCATCGAGTCTGACCTACGTCGCGGGGTTCAAGGATGGGCATGAGGCAGCCGGCGACTCATCTCCAGCTCTGCAATGCAACCCGACCTCCATTGTTGGCTTATTTGATTGGCAGAATTAATAATATGATTTCAAAGCCCTTGTAATTGAAGCCCGAGTCTATCTTGCATTAATCTTATTGTTGAGGCTGCAATGTCGGGCTCAAATATGACTCTGCCAACACTCACTTCACAGTTATCTCACTATAAAAGCCCTGCCACCTGTAAATCTCAAAATGTCAATGCCCAACTCAACTCACCGTCATACTTTCCCTTCCCCGGCTTTTCTTCCTAGTCGTTACTTGCACCGCCGCGATTAAACAAGTCTCGTTTCGTCTCAACACCAATCAATTCATCCGTGTTATCGCCACTCCAGCCTCTCAATGTGACAGTGTAATGTCACTCAGTAAAAAGCCCTGTCGTGGTCCTGGTGGTGCCTCACCAACTCATCCGTCTGGTACCCAATCGTCGGTCTGTGTGAAGACGCTACCATACCATTCCGTCTGTGCGAGTAGATCTCTGTATGTGATTGGTGAATATTCAACAACGGGGCTGGTTGATTTACGTCCAAGGTGGTGTCGCCAAGTCCCTGTCGCACGCAGCTTCACGCCGCCGCAATGTTACAGGTGCATCTTGCACGCTCACTACCACGACATTTATAAAACCACGACTGTCGGTCATGGACATTGCTCCGTACTTTCCAACGCGGATGAGTCAATCAGGAGTTATCTCGGCGAGATATTCACAATCCACGTCTATAACGTTTTGCAACCGTTGTACCGTCGTGAAGTTGAGTCAATTTTAGGTTTGAGGTTAACCAGATGTCCGAAGTAACCCTGCCCCAATCAAGTGTATCAATCTATTTTACACCAAGCCACTGTCAATCGGAAGACTCCTCCAATTGATCAATAATCATGGTCAAATTCCCCAGTATCCATCTCCATTCCCAGTTCGCGCCCCTTCAGGAATCGAGAGCTGCCTGCGCAGCAGCGATGGCGCGAGCTTCAGAGTTCGATCGCGTGACACTTTCTCTGGAAGCGACGAGACCCTGCATCAGGATGTACACTATTGTAATCAGCATCTACACTCTCGATATTATTGGGGAACTAACTGATTGGCATCAAAAACACAAAGCCAATTGAGTAAAGGGTAATTGCCTCATCGGAGCCAACCTCATTCTTGTCGAGCCAGAAGAAAGGGTAGTAGTTGGTGACGAGGTGACCAAAGGCGGCCCAACCCAGGTAAGCTGTAGCAAAGAACATAATACCGATCAGGTGGATTCCGACAGTCTAGATTGAATATCAGTAAGATACTATTGCGGCTGAACGCTGACTTACCCATGGGCGTCGAATGCTGTTGAGAGCAAGTATCTCAAACACCATCACAGATGAACCAAACGCGTATAAAGACAGGATGATGAAACCACGGAACCATCCTTCCCCAAAGATGTCGGTGACTGTATCATGGTCAGTTGCATACTGGGCGTTGGGCAAGTGCTCTTACATGGAGGAGGTGGAGTGTTATCGGCGTAGCGAGCCCAGATATGCAAAGCTGTACCGTTGTCTTGATTCGGAGGTTGAGGCTCGGGTTGAGGTTCGCCGCTGCCATCGTCACTCTCGTTCTGGCGAGTGATGAACCAGTAGATGGTCGAGTTGGCAAAAGCAAACACAGCGGTGACGGTGTAGAAGATGGTGAAGTAGAATTGCTTGCGGAGGCTACCCATGTGCTTGGGGAGCGACATTCTCCTGATAATCCATCCTTCTATGCCGCCCATGTGCCGATCATGGTGATGGGGATAGTACAAATGGGTGAATGTCCAGGACTAGAGAAGTCAGTGACTAAAGAAAAAGCCCTGGTGTGAAACTCACAAAGGTTTTGAGCTGGTACAGGAAGACGAAGAACAGACTGATATTGGCAAAGTCGAAGACCAAACGCCAATTGGAGAACTCGCTTTGTTCGCGAAGCTCGTAATTGAGTACGAGGATCACCACGGCTGTGACAAGTGACAAAACAATTCCTCGCAGGATGACGAGGACGTTCTGCGGAATGAATGACCACGGAGAGTGAGATGTTCGAAGGAAGGCAGGCTGTCAGGTCGTCAAGTCAGCGAAATAATGGTATCAAGCTTGGCGGTGATGACTTACATGATCCTGCATCACATTGGGGCTGGGGAGGCCATCGGCGTTCTGAAGAAGAGGTGCTGAGTCCATCGCGAAGACTCAACGGAGAGAATAGAGGTGAGGAGGAGGCAGATTGATGATCAAAATGATGCGATGGAACAGATAATTGCGTGAGGTGATGCTGGAGCGAGGGTTCGATGAAGCCAAGAAATGTAGGGGATCAGGCGTCGAAGAGGCGATGCTGAAGAGACAAGACGCGATGATGAAGCTGGGAGGAAGAGGGACGAGAGGGCAAAGCCATCGTGGTAGGTGAGTATTGGCGTACTGGAAAAGAGAGAAGGTGCTGTGATCTTGAGCCAACGAGGTAGGCGTGCTTCGCGTTGCTGGCAAGCATTGGAAGGTACCATGAGAGAAGGTGATGTTAGAAGGAAGGAGGCGGGCGCGAGTAATCATCTCGAACCCTAAGATTATGATAAGTTCAGTATTATCAGCCGAGTCAATCACCTCGACTTATCGCATGCTAATTCTATCATACACTCATCAATTATCGAAGACCATTTATTCATGCTTGGGCGCAGCGCTCTCATGACCTTCTCGCTCCATACCCCCGCAACCGGTAATCTTGCCAGCAACCTCTTCGACCTTTCCGTATCCCTTCTCGTGGTTGGGGTCGTTTTGCGCTCGAAGCTCACCTGCCTTCTTCATATCGGCAAGTCCTGCTGCCTTGTCTTGCTCGCCAGAGGCCTTCCAGGGCTGAGAGCCAGTAATGGCGCCGATGGTAGCCTGGAAGGTGTGAGTAAGAAGTCCTGGGGGGGGGGGGGAATGAGAAGGACTTACCTCTGCGGCTCCCTTGACGTATTGGGCGTGACTGCCGATGAGACCGGGCTGCTGGTTGTTGTTGTTGTTGTCGGCCATTTTGGGTGTAGTGGTGTAAGTGCAGATACTTGGGTTCTGATTGATGCTTGAATTATTGTATTGGTAGATATCTGAGATTATAAAGAAGAATGTAAATACAAAGAACAAGACCAGCAGATGACCATTTTAAATACCAAGCTTCCTACTCGCCTACAACGCCTATGACATCGATCTCATGCTTCTCATGTAGTCATGACATCACCTTGTTAGAGCATGACATCCCCGCGTTAGACCCTGAAATTATGGAGACATCTTGATTCGCACCGCCACAGCACCAGCCCCCAAACGCCCCCCCAGCTGCTTGGGGTTCCAGTGGCCCGTGCTCCTCAAGCTCCCCATGAGCCAGATGTCCATTTCGCTCCAGCGCGAAAGTTGCATCGTGGAGTTGTCAAGCTCTACAACAACCTCCCCTCGCTCCACGAAACCGATACACAAACCGTTACCATGCTGTCGGCTCTTGGAAACCCGCGGCAAGCTGCTGCGCAGCTCATGAACTTTGCACTTATCCTCTCGACGGCCTTTATGGTGCGAACGTGTCTTCTTCAGCGCCGCCGACGAAAGCTAACCTGTCGCAGATGTGGAAAGGCCTCTCCGTTATCAGCGACTCACCGTCCCCGATCGTCGTAGTCCTCTCTGGCTCTATGGAGCCTGCCTTCCAGCGAGGTGACCTACTCTTCCTTTGGAACCGAAATCTACTTCAGGACACCGATATTGGCGAGGTTGTCGTGTACAACGTCAAGGACAAGGACATTCCTATCGTGCACCGAGTTGTACGCAAGTTTGGCAAGGGGTATGTTGTTCGTACAAGAGGTGCAGAGCAATGGCTAACGATGCGCAGCGACACCGCTCAGCTTCTCACCAAGGGAGATAACAACCTGTCGGACGATACCGAGCTCTACGCCAAGAACCAGGATTACCTCGTGCGAAGTGATATTATTGGAAGTGTTGTAGGATATATGCCATTCGTCGGCTACGTGACGATTCTCCTCTCAGAGTACCCTTGGCTCAAGACAGTGATGTTGGGAATTATGGGTCTTATGGTGGTTTTACAACGAGAATAAATGGTGTTTGCGACAGGAAGATCTAGAATATTGTATACAAAAGCAAGTGTCGGCATTGCCGTTGAAGCACTGCCAAGAGACGATTCGATTGATACCCATTGCATCAATTTTGCAGAGCATATCGGTGATTTCCTGACAGAGACGAAGGATCTCAATGGTACGTTTTGGTGCCAAGGCGGTAGAGGCGATGTAACAATATTGCAACATCCGTTGGCCCGTCTTGGCAGGGCACTTGATCAAAGGGTAGACAGTATAGAGCGGGAACTGCTAGGTTGACAAGCTGGTCTCGTGTCGGTCCAGCTCGACTGACTCATTGTTCGGCGAAAGGGACACTGCAATAGCCCTATGGAATTGGGCATTCAGCTTCGGCGATTTCCTCATGATGTCCCCTGGTCTAATCTTAGCTTCGTCTAGCCCGACACCCAAAGGCGCTAACCTTGAGATTCTTAACGGCGGCCGCCAAGGATGACAAAGGAAAAATTCGCTTTGTTTCCTATGTTAGTGGGTTTTTAGGAGGCTGTTGGTTTTTTATCTCCGACATTTCGTGCGGTTGCCAGCATCGTGATCCAATTCTCAGCCAACACTGTTTCATGTTCAAAGCAGACCTGAATCAAGGGTCACGACAAACACAAAACCAACAACCAATTGAACCATGACTTTATGATAATTACTGCTCCGGAACCATAAGAGGCAGCCTTTGTGAGTTCTAAAATTGGCTCTGAAATCTCAACTCTATTGTCAAAGAAATCGCCATTCCCGCAACCGACAAGCCCCTTAGATCACCTACCATGGATGATCACATCCACTCATCGCACTACTCCTTGCAGGAAGCCAATTAAACACAGGGACTAACTAACACGATTTTAATCCCTGCAAGGCCCAGGGGCTCTCAATTCAACACCTCCATCTCGAATTGTATCGCTGGGTTGGCCTGGGGGTTTCACGCGTGGAAGCGAGCAAATCCTTCCTTTTTCTTTTAAATAATAATAGGCTTGCCTTACCCGCCTTTTCGCAAAAGCCTCTTCTTTTTTCATTTGGCTTTATTTTTTTAATTTTTTTATTTGGTCAATCATTCGTTTACTTTTACACTCATTATTATACTCGCTGTGCGCTACAGTCTTATCGTGGTAAACGCGCCGCGTCCCTTCGTTCACTTTATTTCTTAATCCCGTCGTATTTCGAAATGGCGCCCGAATCGTCTACCCAAACGGATCCTGCGCCAGCAGCCTCTCCCGCTATCCCTCCCGCCGCGCAACCTGCTCCCCAGACATACGCCCAGCAACAACAGCAGCAAGCTGGCTTTCAGCAAGACCCTCGCAGTTATGGCCCCCCTTATGCGCCGTACCCACAACAGCCTGCTCAGCAGCAGTGGACGCCTCCCCGAGTTCCAGAGACGAAGGCTTGGATGATCACCAAGCTTGCACTCCACGGAATCGATATCGTTTGCTGTATAGTTGGACTCGGTCTTACGGGTGCGCTCCGACATGTTGAGACACTTGGTCTGGTCGCACTCGGTGCTTGTCCACTTGTACGACTCTCGTCGCCCAACTCTGGAACTGACATGATGTACTAACATTCTACAGTTCGTTGTAGCAATGATTTGGGATATCGCCGAATTCGCTACTCGCTTCGGTCGCAAGTGGAAGGCTGGCATTCACCCTGGTGCTCACGTCGCCATCTCGCTCCTCATTTGGCTCGGCGCTGCCATCGTCGGCGGCCTCGAGAGCACGTTCAGCGCTTACTACTCCGACTTCGATTACCTCGACGAAGACTGCGAATACGACCCGGACGAACGCCGCTACGTCTGCACAAGCAACGACAAGGTTTCCAGCAAGCGATCGCTCTTTGTCGCACTGTCGGTATTCACCTGCCTCATCTGGCTTTGGCACTTCATCTTGTTCGTGGGCGCCTGTATCGATACCCAGAAGCGAAACGCCGCGATGCGACGACCTGTCACCATGGTATTTGGTGGACCAGCTTATTGGGGTCCTGGAGCGCAGGGTTTCCAGCAGGTTCCTCAGTATTACGGACCTCCTCAGGGACAGAATATTCCTATGCAGAACTGGGCACTGCCACAGAATGGAAATGGCAAGGAACCTATGGCAGCAGCTCAACCTGCAACTGAGCGCTATGCTTGAGAGGCCAGAGGTTACAGATGTTGAGGCTATAATGATGGTGGTGTTTCGCGCACGCGGATCACAATTGTACTTTTTATTAGTATCCTCATAGACAATTGATACCCGATGACACTACTTCAATGTCGGTCTGACTTGAGATGAGAGCACAGCTGATGGATTTGTTCGTTGCGGTGTCTGGACAGCCACGCACCTAAACATCAAAAGTCTCCACCTAAGTCCATTGAGACGAAGTGAATACATCGTTGGCAAAGCGTTTTTTTATCCTTTTCAGCACTCCCCTTTCAACAAGATTTTCTTCGAGCCAAACAATTCCACAAACGACATATCTCGTGTTCATCGTCGCCAGGCTCCCTCTTTGAGCTTTCGAGATAAAGTAAGTTGTTGGTTCTCCCACTTCCCTAGCCTTTCATCGTGACGCGAAGCCCGCAGGACGAGTCTTCCTCCGTGCAATGTTCGCTCTCCACAGCTTTGCAAGTAGTCGTCGGTCGTTAAAAATTGGTATTTCTGGCAGATCAAGGTCGAGTTCGAACAATAGGAAGCAAGAAGCCAATGTCTGGAAGCACAGTCGGAGAGTGTTGCCTTGGTGCGAACGAATTTATGGGGACAAGATCTTGGGGACACGCAAGAGACGAAAGACCAAACCGAATCAGCAGCCTAGATTGCCATCGCATACCGTGAATATTCGTGGCTACAACATATTCTGCGTTGGCATTCAAATGCGTGCCTCGGCTTAGACAAGGTCGTGGGAATCACCTGAGCTGCGCAGTTCGTAGGTAAAAGATAAGATAGCAATCAATTCAATAAATTTCATCCTCTCCAAAACAGCAAACACTAACTATCGTATTGACAAATCACATCCAACATAAAGAAAGTTTCCCTGGAGACCCATGCACACTCAACTGCTGCCTTGTATCCGCCCAAACTAGGTCAGGACGATTGCCTTTGCCGCCAATTTCAGATCAGGAAGATTCCCCCCAAGTAGCCTCGTGAAATACATGCTGAATTGGATGTTGTGCTCAAGGATGAAGTCATCTGAATATCCCGTTTGTTCTCGAGCTGGTGCAAATAAGAGGACAGGAAGCAAGCAGGCTTTGATGGTGTTTTTTTCACGGTCTGAAAACGAGCAACGTTCCATCCACTCATCGTCGAAGGGTTCGCCTGGCTTGTAGTAGAAGAACTTGAGCCGCGTGGTGGTCATCATGAGCTCCAGCTTGAACTCCACCGCCTGTGAGAGACCGTTTCGGAAGCGTAGCTTTGGGGTAGGCGTCTTTTCCGGGTTACCATCTTCGCCGTTGGGAGATGACCAGAAGAAGCCCAAGTGTTTATGAAGGATTCGCTGCAATTCCTCAACCCGTCTCTCGACAATTTCGGATTGGCGAGGGTTGATCAATTGTATGATGACATTAATGTCTGCTTTGTGCAGCTCGGTGGCTCCAGCTGGATCATATTAGTATTTCTCTTCCTTGATTATCTAGTTACTTACAAAGATGCAGAATAATCTGCCGATACTCTTCTGCTACAGGATTCGAAGCTTGAAGGAATGCCGGGAAGGCCGGCTCGAATACCATTTCGATAAATGCAGAGGCTACTAGTCCCATGAGCAATTCACGTTTCTGAAGCTTGTGCTGTCTAACTTGAGAAATGCAGTTTTTGAAGTCTTGTCCAAAGGATTGATTCGCCCAGGACTCGACAAGTTCACTGTGTGAGATCAGCTCGTCCGGTACTGCTGGATCTTCTTCGCATGCCGCGAAACATCCATTTAGAATGGGCTCAAACAATAACGTGTACCTCTTAGAGATCTCCTTAGGGTACATAGCCGGATGGTTAACGTTGAACCCTATGGTGCGATGGTGCATCAAGGTTGCATTGTGCAGGTGTCTCCGGAGTTTCTCTGTCAAGTCGGCATCGGGTTTGTGGCCCTCAATAAGCTTCAGCTTTTCCCTCAATAGCACATTTTCATTCTCTAATGCAAATAGCCGGGCTTCCATTTCCAATACTTCGCTTCTATCAGGCGATGGAACATTGGCGAAAGCTCGCTCGACAGATGTCTCGGCACTCAGGGGGGCTGGGCTGTCGGCATTCTGGTCTGCCGAGCGGAGGCGCGATGAAGCTGGAGATGATTCTTGCACTTCTATGGCTTGGCTAGGGCCTGCGACAGACTCTTCATCAGCTTGGCTACCGATTGCGCCTTTTTCTTCGTTTGGCAGTATCTATAGTAGCATGTCGGTCAATATAACATGATTGACAGTTAACCTGACCTGATTGTACTCACAGCCTCCAATTTCTCTGGAGTAACGTTGAAAGTCACCAAGAGTCTCTTGGGGTACCACTTCTGACGAGCAGTCTCTTCTACAGCCTTAGCTGCAGGCTTTTGTTGTCTTCGCCCCTTGTTGGATTTAGTAGCTTTGCCTGTCTTTGTTTGAGATGTCGGTGGGGCATCTGCATGCTGGGCCGTCTTGGCCCTTTTTCTTAAATTGTATGGGCCTGGGCTGGCTCTTTTCGGACTGCGTGAGTCATTTGGATCCATGATAAGCGGTGGAATTTGGTATGTTGTAAAGGTGAAGTATGAAATAAATCTTACGGTCGTGGTGTCAGCTTTATTGGAAAATGCAAGTGGCGGGTTTCTTTGTTTGCAATGTTTCTTTGTTTGCATAGACTTCTCGGCCATCTGCATAACGCTGCTAAAGGAGCAGCGCAGTAGTAGGCAAACAATGTTTTTATTTTAATTTTTTCGATAGGAATCCCCAAGTTAATATAAGAAATAGTCGGCCTAACTTGGAGTTTTTATAAGGCTAATATTAATTTAATAAATATTATAAATTTTATTTTTTAAAAAATAAAACGAGATAAATTTCTATATTTTATGTAGAGTTTTGTAAAGTTAATCTTGGCTAAACTCAACAAACCAGCCAATCTTTGTGTCACCCCAAAAGGCACGGTACCTGGTCAATTGGGCCTTGCAAGACAGTGAATTATTGCGAATGTTTGGCCTAGATGTCTTGCCTTCTTAAATCTCCTCTCCCCTCTTTCTTCATCATATCTTCTTGACTCACATCCATCTTGTCTTCCCTCACATTTATCATACCGTCCCTCACATCCGTCTTATCTTCTTTCTCTATTTCTTTCTTCATATCCCTTTCGGGCAACCCAAAAGTATTCCCTTACCTCCTCCTCATACTATCGCCATGTCTCCACATAATCCAATCAAAGCAATCGTCGGCGTCGACTTCGGTGAGACCAATTCATCGGTTTCATATGCCCTAATTCCTGAAGGAACCAGTCCGGAAAGTCCCGATAACAACCATGTCAAGAGAGTAGAATGGTATCCTTCAGTGATGATGACAGAAAAGGGTAGCGAAACCAACCTTGAGGTTCCGACGCTACTATGCTATCCTAACGACTGGGTATTTCAACCTCTCGATGACCTCAGAAGTGAACCACCTGGTACTATCCCTCAGAATAGTTCCCAGATACTCTGGGGCCGGCAAGTAGATCAGGAGATGTCGCGAGTTGCGTGGCATTCAGATAATACCCATACATTGCTTTATGGATTCAAAAACCTTCTGGATAAGTCAAACCATCACATGATACAGAAGGAACACCTTACTCGAGCACTCCAACAGCTATCTCGTAACAGGACTTGCTCAAGTGAGATCTCTGTTCATGAGATGACGCTCTTGGTCATCACCGACTACCTTACGAAACTGCTCGGCCATGCAAAAAATGAGATTCCAGACAGAGATTCTATCACATCCACGGAAATGGTCATTTGCGTTCCGGTCGCTTGGAACCAAAAAGCACTCCGAGACATACAAACCTGTATGACCTTGGCTCTCAAGCGCTCCAACTTCCCCGGGGTCGACTTCAGTGATGACTCCATTAACAACGTGTTTGTTATAGCAGAGCCAGAAGCTGCGGCGACATGGCTGCTTGCCAAAGGCCTTAATATCAAGGTAAACCAACTCGTCGCGTTCACGAAGAAGTATTCTTGCTAATGAGCGATAGAAAGGAGACGTGTTTACGATTCTCGATGCTGGTGGTGGTACATGTGATGCCCTAACCTACGATGTTACCAAACAAATGCCTCTCAGGCTCCAGAGACAGCTAGGGCCTCATAGCGGTAAGTGCTTTTCTCCTTTCGAAAAGCTGTCCTGACTCTTTTCTCCAGGTGATTCATGTGGCTCGAATGCACTAAACGATGCATTCCGGCAGCTCCTCAAAACACTGCTCGCAGAGCACGCTTATCTCACGAAAGACGGGGTGACGCTAGAAGGTTACATCTCCAAGTTGGCCTCCCACGACTTTGAGACTAAGATCAAGGCTGGTTGGGTAGTCCCTGAGAACAACGAAGACGCCTGTCTTGAAGTTATCGGGCTGAAATTTGATCCTGGGAATCCTGGACAGAGTCAGCCTCACAAACTGACAATCGGACGGTAAGTGATCTACAAAACATAGTATATGTATAATCTAATATAGTAATAGCCAGGAGCTGAACGATATTTACCGACATGTTTTCGCAAAAGTGGCAGAAATTATGAAGATGCAGGTGTATGCTGCGGAAGAGATGGGTTCAAAAGTCAAGGTGAGTAAGGTTTTTAACCTTCAATGGAAGTAAACTAGCTAATAACGAATAGATGGTTGTTTTGACAGGGGGGTTCGGGCTTTCAAAGCCGTTACAAACCCATCTCCGTGAGACTTTGAAAAGGTTTAATGCCGCTCATCATTTCAACATCGAGTTGTACATACCAAGTATTAATGGGTCAGTCTGTTTCATCTCCTTGACGATCGGAAGCTCATGATATACAGGCGCTCGGTAATTGATGCCGTCTCCTCTGGGGGTGTTTTACGCGCACTAGATAAGTCCCACGGCCCAGAAAGGGTTGCCAAATCGAGCTATGGCGTGCGTCTGGATGAAGAATACGATCAAGCGCGACATGCAGGGCAACCGATCATCCAGGGCGACCACAATTCGAATTTCAAGTATGTCGAGACGATTCAGTGGATTATAAAGAAGGCAAGTCTTCACTGTTCCTCTTGGCAGAAGAAACAAGGACTAATGAATAAATCTAGAATAAAAAGATCGACCTAGCTGGCATGCAGTCCGACACGAGATATCAAACGTTCCCCTACTGGGCCAACGATGGGTCGAAGAATAATGGACCTTTCATTTGCCGAGAAGAAATTTGGGTCTCGGACACTGCCCACCTGGACTCTCACAGCTACAAAGACCAGCATAACAGAGGTATGATGTACTGACAGATGAGTCTCAATTTGCCAATTTTAACACTTTATCTTAGATGCTGAGAGGATCGGTATCATGGAGGCAGATGTCACGCGATTCCTCCAGTTTTTCGAAGCTAAGATCGGTCCGGGGTCAGGCCCCCGTGGTGACAATCGAAAATATAAGTATTGGAAATTCTCTTATGCACTGACTTTCATCATTGAAGGACTGAGCTTGAAGTGTTAGTTTCCTCTTCACTTAGATTCTATTTTACAGAGCGCTAACTGTCTATAAATGATAGGCTTTCTGGTGTTCAATGGGGAGAAAGTTGGGAAATTGAAAGTTGGCATTGCGCCGGGGTTCGCCCTAGGTGCCAACTGACCTGAAGACAATATGGTCCATATCCATCGAAAGAAGCACGGATGAGACTTGATGACATGTTTTTGGTCATTTCGCTTAGCACTTGCATGTAGTACTGCATATTTGGGAGGACACCATACAGCCAACCTGTAAACCTCCTTTATGATACTTAATATGAACTTATTTTACTATAACAGATACTTGATCCTTTATTAGTATTTGATGCAGGCTTCACTACTATGGTCACAGGTGAAGGTATTCGGAAGGGCATGAAGATCATATTATGGTGGGGCTTGGTGTTTTGAGAAAAAAAAAAAAAAAAAAAACCAAAGCCCTGATTATGTAATCACACCAAAGTAGGATCACAAGGATCATCACACATCAGTATTAATTTTATTAATTGTATAACTAAATATAAAGTTGCTATTCTCTCAAATGATAACAACCTATCTTCTAAGAATCCTTACAGGTTCAATGATGTAACTTCGATACTTGCTTTCTCATAGTTGTCAGAGTGGTGAATTAATCCAATTGGGCTCAGTACCACAGCCAGCGAAGAAACCATCCCGGGACACATCTGTCTTGACTGTCCCTGAGTGTTCGTTGAACGAATCAAATAAACGGTGCGTGATCGGTGTGAATGCGCAAGCTTGTGAAGGTTAACGGAAAAGCCAACGAACAGGCTGACAGTTGTCAAACTTTATATTAAAGACTATCAACATGCCTCTGTGACTCATGACGAAGTGAAGTTCACGTTCACGAGTTGAACAGCACTGACCACAGGCAGGATCACTCCCCGCGAACGACATGAACACATGAAACACCCATGATGGATCTAATGACATGAAACTATATAGGATGTCTTTGCTCAGTCAGATCTTGCTGACATCTTCAGTTGTAAGGTGAATTATTTCTTTGCCTAGGTTTTAATGCATAGTCCCTAGCCAATCACGTCTTTGGGATTAAATGGGAAGCTCGAGACAGACTTGAAGGCTTCACAATGGATAACTTGGGAGACGCAGTGAAGTATGAATGTCCAAAATCCATTTCGAGGAACCCATTCAAGCCTTTGTATACTCTAATAGCTCTGAACTCTGACATGTCTTGACTCATTAACTCAAAATATTCTGTCTATAAAAGGGGCCTCCCTCCACGTCAAGTTGAGAGCATTCATTGTCTGCCAGACTCTTCCATCTTCTGTACAAGCAAAAGCCTTTCTTACGGGCCGCATCATTTGGCGACGTATTAATCCGGCCTGCTTAACTTTAATATTTTCGTCTATATAAACCCAGCTCCCCTCCCTGGAGCTGAGAGAACTTCTTTACTCTTTCATCATCTTCCACCACCGTCAGCTTTACGTGTTTATTCCGCCACTGTCAAACTATACCCCACACAGCAATACGCATCATCCAGCAGTGGCAGATTTTTCTTGATACAATAACAAACCACTTTCTTGTCATCCTGCCATAACTTTCTTGACTTCTTAATACCAACCTCCCTTCACTTTGTCAACAACTTTCTCATCTCGTCATCAACTTTCTGGCGTCTCAACATCAGCTGTACGCACTACGCATCACCTAGCAGTGGCATACTTTTCTTGATACACGAATAAACAACTTTCTTGTCATCTTGTCATCACTTCTTGACTTCTTAATATCAACCTCCCTTCACTCTGTCAACAACTTTCTCCTCATCTCGTCATCAACTTACGCCTCAACATAAGCGTCTCGTCTTTCTATCAAACGACTTCCTGCCACTCTATCAACTTTCTTACCCCTCCTCTTGTCTTTCTATCAACAACATTCTGACACATTATCCACCTTCCCTTGTCTTATCATCCTATCACAAAAGACAAAGAACACAATATCTTGATCCATCTTCAACATGGCGACCCAACGTCGAAGCTGCCTAGATATCTACGTCAGCCTCACAAAATGCCGGATTCATTTCGAATCAGAGGCCATCAGCTTTGACCGATTCCACCTAGCAAATGGCGGAAATCTCCGGCTCAGCTTTGAAGGCACGAACGAGCTTGCCATGAGGGAAGTCGACAACGAGGCGGGACATGTCTTTATCAACTATCTCGAAACAGAACATTATGAGGTTGACTACGACGCTGCAGAGCAGGATCCCATCGTCGGGGGCAAGGCCTACAAGACTGCCGTGACTTGCTGGTGTCTGGCTTTCCGTTTCAACATCCCAGCCTTCGAAGAATTAGCCAGAAAACATACTCTACGCCTGGCGAAGCTCATTGACCCCCTCTATGTCGTCCAGGTATCTGTTGATAGCGAGCAAGCCATAGAACTCATCCCTGGTTTTGAGTACATTATCGAGAACTATTCAGAGGAAATTTTACTCCAGACGCCACGGGCTAGAGTTGAAGAGATTATCAGCCAAGCTGATATTCCTCAAACTCCCGGTGAGGCATACGTCATGGCTCAGCTAATGCTGAAGGCCCAAGGCGAGACTCTGATCCAGGCGTGGTGCCTGATTATCAGGGCACCTATCAATATTATTCCTTTTCATATCCTCCGCCAAGTGACGCCACCACAACGACAGGAAGAAGAGACCGTTTACGAGCCACAGCGTCGTCGCTTCCTAAACGAAGCTTTTTATATCATTATCCCCAAGTTGACATACCCCCGTGTCGAAACACCCAAGCTCAAGCGGGGAAAAGTCATGAGGGCCATGGCTGCTACCTCCTACGACAAACAACGGGTTGGCACCCGTAACAAGGAGAAGCCTGCCAGAAGGAAGAAAGCTTTTTTCAACTCCTTTCTCTTTTTCATTCGACCATCTTCTATTTGGCCATGAAACCATCAAAACCTCCAATAAGCTCACGCAGCTTATCACCTGACTTCAGATGAAAACACAAAACTTGGAGTGTTTCCACCCACCTCACATTTGGGAGTGAGGAAAGGGGTGCAGATGGGTGACTTAAGGCAGCACTCATACCTTATTCGGGCCTTAATATTTATCTGGATCTGTTCTGGATTCATAAATTACACACCACCGTTTTTTCTTGTCTCATGGCGCACATTACAGCTCAGCCTGGGAGGGCTAGACTCTAAAGCCAGGACCTTAGCCTATGTCGCTTTCACCAGACAAGGTTTCGTCAAATCTTGGAGAACCTTCTACATATCTCTACCACTACAAAAAAAATCGCTACGCAGCTCAGTCATATCAACTGCAACATATTTTATCTTCACTTGTTCTCCCCTAGTCATTTCATCCGAAGAGACGGAAAGTCTACCGAAGAGAAAGGGCAGATGAACGCAGGCCGTTTCATCTCACTTACAAAAGAGACTCGTCAAGAAATCTCTTCAATATTCAGGATGAGGGAACTGAGCAAATCTATCCCGAGCCTTCGGACGACACATTGCTCCCACATTGCTCCCCACACTACACACCTTCAACATTGTTGGATTCTTTCTATGTTAGCGATTTAGTGATGATGATGATAATGAGAAACAAGATTGGTGTGTCACGATGATTCTGTAATTCCCTGAAGTAACTGTGAAGTGAATATGTGCTCATCATGAACAGAGGCTATTTTGAAACATTGTTAATGTGACATTATGTGGCGAAGGACCATCTAAACTCAAGAATAGGATACCTTGTACTTGCTGAGATGCAGTTGTTCAAGCGAGGTCAGTTGTCGGGAAATCCTCGGTTCACCAAGCACCCCTGCACAGGAAATTTGCACTGAGTCTGTCACGAACCGTGATATTCCCGGTGTTACTGTGTGGATCGCCAGCTGGGATCGATGGGTCCACCACCAAAGATCTAAGACAGGGATTCTTGTTCCACCTTTTTAGATTGTTTCAAGTTTAAACTCACTACATGTCAGCAAAACTTTACAAGTCAACATTCATACTATAATAGGGCACAGCATTTAGTTTGTGTGTCTTTCGAGGAAAATGTCGAGCTATTGAAGCGACGAAATAGTGCCTATCTAGAGTTGACTTTCTAGGAGATGTTGTGCATGTGGGACTTGTGTCACCATCACTGCCAGGCAAAGCCGCACGCTTTGATTTTAGCTCTCACATGACGACAAACAGCCTCCTGTAGATGGCTCGCCAGCATTTGCTCCGGCGGCCCTCCAGGGCTCACGGCCTTAGCACTGCTCAAAAAAGAGGAGTCCCCTTGTCCCGACTGTGCTATTACCGAGCTGTACCTGGACCATGTTTCTCTTGACGCAGGTCATGTAATCATCATCCACTATCTCGTCACTGGTATCTACCAGTGCCTCAAGCCGGAGAAGGAAGCACATGAGAAGATGACTGCAGCTGAACTCGCCACTGCTCTCCAGGTCTACGTCGCTACTGACGTCCTGTCGGTGCCTGAACTCCGAGAGATGGCCCGAGCAGAAATTGTGAGCCTTGGAAATCGGCTTCTCCTGCCAGCCCTGATCAAGGTCATGGAAGATGCTGCCCTATCCTTTGATGCACACCCCGGAATTGCTACCTATTTGCAACATCGAATCCTGTCGTTCTCCCAAGATGAATTCCATTTCATGGCCGACAACATCCTGCGTGAAATAGGGGCTCCCGAACTCTTTAAGCATGGTTTTACTCCGAAGCATCGCTCTCTCGAAAGCCTCTGTATGGCCCCAGCCGGAAGACCCGGCCTATCAACTCACCGACTGGCATTGTCCTGCCCTTGTCCTGCGCCCGGCCGAAAAAGCCATGAAGCGATCTGAAGAGCAAGCATTGAGCAAGGCTCAAGCTGATTGCGAGGCTGAAGAAGTTTGGAAGCTCGAGAAAAAGAAGGTCAAAAAGGGGAAAACTCGGACGCAAGAACCGGGTACGACTAGATACACTTCTGCTCAACCAGGAAGAGAGAGCCCAGGAGGAAGAGAACCAGATTGCTACAAGCCGTGTGGCTGAAATTGAAAAGCCATTCACTCAAAAACTGGCTGATATGCAGAAACAATCTTTTTCCTCAAACGGTGAGTAACTTTCACATAAGCTTTACCAGATCATGGCACTCTGTCTCTTTTACATAAATTGACACTAACAGCCGTAGGTGACGAGGCCAACGGACTCGAATGGAATCAAGGCCCAGCCTGGTCTGATGGTCTTGAGGCAGAGGCTTGCGAGCCATCTGGAGAAGCTGAAGATGATAGCTTCTGGGGCTCGATTTCTACCCCAGGCTCGAGGCTGGACTCGGACCTTAAATTTTGAGAAACGACAGCGCCGTCAAGACGAATATGGGCACGAGATTTGTGGGGTAGCCAATTTATGGCAATGGATTTGTCATAGCCCTAATGGGAGCCAGAAGGTTTAAGAAAAAGATGAAGAATCTTACGCTGATTATGCTGCTCATGTCCAAATCCTTGTCGTGAATCTGCTCCAGTACTTTCTTGTGGCCAAACTCAAAGCGATGGCTGGGATGGATCGGATCACTTGAGCAAGATGCAGCCGCCAGAGTCTGCATAGAGTGGCGGGACTGGTAGCCAATAAGGAGATAATAAAATCCAGCTCTGCCACATGGTTGAGGTACAAGATTAACTTTTGCCAAGATTCTGTTGTCATCAACCTGACTGCGAATAACAGCCAGCCCTTCAGAGATAAGGGTTTACCCATAATGTGTGTAGTACCATTTGCTTTTGCGTCCCGAGTAACCGCCAGGCTGGCCCTGCGAGATGGGAGGGTAAAAGGCGAAGACAGAGGTTTTCTCATTTCAGACTGCTTAAGCAGAAAATGATTGGATGGTTTCATTTCGACAAAGAGGGGCCAAACTTAAACTCTGCTCTCCCTACGTAAGGGCTTCATAGGAAAGTCAGTTACTGTAGCATGAGAACATCTGTAATATCGTCGTTCTCTATAGCCTTGTTACCCTGCCCCGTTAATTTTACGTTCTATAGCCTCGAGTTATCTTCAGACGTCAAACCTTCCAGAACAATTGGAAGACGCAGAGGCCAGTAAACGCTTCTCATCCCACCTGGGGAAGATATATAGTTTATTCCCTCCAGTAAAATAAGCCTTCTGGGCCAAATTCCACCAAAGTTACGTGGCAAAGCCCGATGTGATTTGGGTATAAATTCTCTGCCACCGCCCAAAAGCCGAGAACTTTTCATCATTCCATTCTTCTTTCTTAACCTCATATCAAAGAAATACCCTTTCATCGACTACCAAGAAGGAAGCACCAACTTCATTTCAACATGGAAGAGCTATACCCTAGAGACGCCTTGGTTTACCTCCAATTCCAGGGGGGAAGTCAAGGCTCTCTCCCACTGAATCTCATCAGAAAGTACCCAACGCTTTGTCTGCAAATCATTCATCCAAAACCGCAACCTTCCAATCCGTGCGCGAAACAACGACATCCGTACATTCGCTTACATGATGTGCCCCATACTGCTGGATGCATTTTCGCCAACTATTTGAGAACAGGCACGCTCACGTACGTCAAGGGTTATGAGTCTGCAACATCTGCAACATCAGAAGATGCATACTTCAAAACGATTCTTCACGTGCACGCTGTATCTAGAAAGTTTGAGGTCAGCGCACTTGAATCGGCAATGGCAAAGGATATCTTCCTCAAAAGCCAAAAGATGGGTCTCATCGAGCTAGTGAAGCTCCTCGATGAGGCGAAATATGATCCCAATTCATTCTCGGAGTTCTCCAAGTACTTGGAGAACCGTATTTTCAGTTCGACCTTGTCTTATAATCATGCAGACACCAACTATGCTTCTCTCAAGGCGGATTCTTGGCCAAACGATTCAGTCGCTCAGCTGCTCTTGAAAACACTGATTCAAGTCAGCAGTGGGCAATTCAATCTCTACAGCCACCGCGCCATTGGTCCTTTGGTCACGGAATTGAGGAAAAGAGAGAAAGAATCAGTTATTCGAGCCGTCGGCAATCAGAATGCGATGGAGCCCAAAACGATGTGGATGTGCCCGAACACACGGATATCAGCTCCCAAGAGAACTGAAGACCCATTCGCTAGCTACGTGGAGGATTGCCCAATCAAAAAGCATCAGGAGAGAAGAAAGAAGGAAGCAGATGTTAGACTGGTGAAACCCCAACGGAATAACCGATTGCAAGAGGCTCCCTTCTCGGCGCCTCCAAGAGAAATTTACTCTTCTTACACTCACCCA
Source organism: Fusarium algeriense (assembly GCA_002982035.1). NCBI lineage: Eukaryota > Fungi > Ascomycota > Sordariomycetes > Hypocreales > Nectriaceae > Fusarium > Fusarium algeriense. The sequence goes on along the minus strand of PVPY01001865.1, from coordinate 3,407 downwards.
GCCGACGCTTCAGCACCTTTCATGCATCGCGACATACTTGAAAGCTTCCCAGAGCGGTCGAGCGCTCAGGTTGAACCCCTGCATCGACGAGGCCATGCAAAAACTTATGGCCAAGAGTTTGCAAAGACAACACCTGGCATAAATGATGCCAAAGATCAATTGAAAACGAACATGCCGGACTTGAACAGCATGTTCGACAATTTCAGACTCCAGCACCAGATGCTCGGACATCAACAACAGCAAATGAACATGCATAAGAATCTCGAACCGATGACAGAGCTTGAACCAAAGGAACTGCGACAAAAGCCTTGCATGAGGGAGCCTTTCTCAAACCCTCGTAAGGGAGAACAACATGTATCAAACGACTGGGCGAAGACAACCATTCCTTTATCTCGTGAAGATACTATAAGCCCAAACTATCAATCAACAACCATTCCTTTCCCACCACCAGCGAATTCAAGCCATTTCAGTTCGAAAGAGTCTAAGAAGACCGAGAAGGATGCTTCTCAACAAAACTCCAAGCCTACCAGTCGGCCAGCGGAATCAAGCAGCTCCGTGTCGAAATCGCCCCAGCCCTCTGAGGTGAAGGGCCTTGGAGATTGTTGCAAGTGGACGGAAGAAGATGAGGCTTGGTGGTCTTCACCTGACATTCCGCCTGAGGATTTAGAGGACGGGGGTTTCTTCTTTTGTCCTGCTTCACCCGAGAAAAGAAGTCTCAGCGATGGGTACACTTTTCTTTAGATCTTCTATGATGTTTGACTAAGATGCATGTGAGAATACGGGGACTTGGTCTGTAAAAGGACTGGACTGGGTGGAGTGGAAAAGCCAGTAGAGGCTTGGGAGTTGGAGGAATCGACTAGGCTTTGGAGTTGGGAGTCGGCTCTTTGGTTATGTTCGTATTCTTCCGCAAATTAACTGTCTGAAACTTATTATCGTGGCTTGCACTTCTGCAGTTGATGGTTACATCTGTTTCGGAATTCAGTGATCTTTTCGGGGTTTCTACTAGTATATGAGAGTATCCCGAACAAGAGGGATTAGGAAAATTTTGCTTAGATGTGTTAAGTTTACAGAATTTGGTTATAGATTGAAAATTTCTTTGAACTTCTTCTTATGCTAATTACGTGAAAGCCTTACTGGAATCCAACTTTTAGAATGAGGATACTTAGATACAATAATGCAATAAGAGGCGTGTCTGGCACAGCGCTTGACGCAAAGGCTGTCCGTATCGTCTTTCGTTTATTGCGCCCCAGGATCTTTCAAATGTAGCTAATCGTGCTTGATTATAAATTTAGAGATTGAATGCTTATCTTGACTGACGTCGTGAAAATGATGTTATCTTTGAAGTTTTGCCTTGATCTGTCTCGCATAGGTATTGTTCAGGTTTCTACATACTTGAAGTTGTGAAAATGAGAGACAGAAAAAGGAAGGTAGAGAAACTCTACTGCCCCGTAGGTAAAGAACACCGAATCTTATCGATACATGAGGTCTCAGGCTACGGTTCTGGCCATTGGCAGATAAGGGACTCACCTTGAATTCCAGAATAATCTGTGGATGTTTGAGTTTGAACCTTATAGAGGGTTGCGTGTTTGAAGTCTATTGAAGGTGCATAATCACTCACTAGGCCTCACCCTCACCCATCTTGTTCCCCACTGTCCAGATGTAGGAGGTCCTGTAATCTCTAGAGGTACAGAAAATGCTTCTTCTTTTGCTAGCACCTTAAAGCCAATATCAGTTACGTGTGAAACCTTGATACTCCGAACAAGATATATAAACTCACGGTCGCCTTTTTTGATCCAAAACCAAACTTCTTCTGCATAATTATTTGCCTCACACGGGCTACTGAGTAGACAGCCCAACAAGATGCCTGAAAGACCGAAATTGTCTTTCGACAAGTCGTAAGTTTTATCACCTGATACAAAGTTATCTAGACTAACAACCATGCAGCCCTTACTTGGGGAACTTCGTCAAAGTGCAACTGAAGGGAGACTCAATTACCCATGTCCACAGAGGAGTTATCCCGGCAGCTGTACTGTCCGATAAGCGCATGCGAAAATTTCCGGGACCTACCTCGTCAACCAAACAGATCTTAGACATGCAAGATCTTGATATCGACACTGCACACGTCGTCATTCACTTCTTCTATTCTAAGCAGTATGAGTGCATCAAACTGAAGGACGTTTCTCATAACGTATCCAAAGCCTACCAACTAAAGGTTGCCCTGCAAGTGATTGATGCTGCTGAGGTGATGAGACTGCCGACATTGAAAGCTCTGGCGACTGCTGAGCTTTTGCCTCTTGCTAAGGAGCTAGACCTAACAACCCTGATTGCTTTCTTGGAAACGCTCGAACTTAAACATTGGTTTCACCCTGAGCTCAAGGAGTATATTCAATCTCAGCTTGACGAGATAACTGCCAACCCTTTGGGCAAAAGTGCGAGTGAGGTTCCTGAGTCACGTGTTTCACATTGCTATACTGCCATCCTCCTCACAAGGCTTATCGCACAGGCTAAACTCAACCATGCATCCAAGTCTAAAGACAAGCCCAAACCTGAAGATGAACATCCCAAGATGGCCAAGGCTGAAACAGAGGGGCAATCTCATTTTGAAAACATTCGTCAACGAAACTGGGAACAAAAGCCCCTTACGACATTCGATGAGGTTGTCAATGAAGTTGTTTACCACTCAGAACCCTTAACGTTGGAGACACGAGGGCAGAGGTTCTACGACCCCTTGGAGCAACTGGGGCTCCGATCATACGGAACAAGAAAAGATGCCATCGATTCAACTGAAGAAATAGGGTCTGCTACGCCACAGCTCTTGACAACTTCCCGGCCTTCCCACTACAACAGCCAACCAAAGGAGGAAAATGGTGCCAAGTATGTATTTGGAGTTGACCCACCTGCATTCCAAGCATTTTATGGGAAATGGAATCCCACTCCAAAAAAAGATCCCGCCTCAGTGATGTCGAAAGCCTCTGGTAAGTAAATCTACAGTTCGATTGAAACTACTGCTGATTGACTTCAGCCGACTAATTTTTAACTAGTCGATAGAGACTCAGCCCCTCAACCTAAGTTTACACAAACCACAGTGGAATCAGGAAACGAACTGGAGAGTAAACCGCAAGAGACTACTTTCATTGCTCGTGATGGCGAAGAAACGGAATTACACTCCGACTCTGATGGTATGATGACACCAAGTTCGACTGAGTCAGATGGAGGAAACTCAGCACGCTTGTCAGGAGATTTTTAGACTTGGTAGCCCGGGGTAGATACGCTTTTCAGCTTATCATCTGTTCAAATCAGCCTTTACTGATGGCACCAGTAAGGAAAGGATCTTTCATCTATCTCAACTCATCTTTAAATTGGAAAAACGCGTCATATTGAAAGATATCTGTGCTCCAGATCAGCAG
>PVPY01001862.1:0-29048 GCA_002982035.1 Fusarium algeriense | reverse complement strand
CCCTAAACTTTATCCCCTTACAATAGATCAGTAGGTCAACGCAAAGTAGAGGGATGCCCAGGTAGCCCTAACCCCGATTCTTATTCCGAATCGCAAGACAAGGCTAAAGATAGTGGAATTAGCTGAAGATTTGCGCAAATGCAGAACAAAAGCCCCTCGCACCCTGGCGCGAATAACAATGAGACACGACAGTGGCTGTGTCATGGAGGATGGTTACGCAGGCTTTTTCGTACTAGTGCGTATACTTGAAAAAAGAAAGATAATAAAATTTAATACTAAAAAAAATATTTATAGGTTTTATAGGTTTTATATAGTAATTTCTAAAATCTTCTTAAAGGCTATATAGTTAGATTAATTACTGCCTATTTTAATTGATTCTCTAGATCTTGGATGATAAATGTATTTTACATAGCCAAGCCGTTAGGCAGAATCTGTCAATGAAATACAGTGCAAAGTCTGATTCTCAATATACTGCGTAAGCTTTTAAGCTGTCATATATGCAGTTCGAAGTCATTCTGCGTCGTCTTTTTAATCTGCATTACCAGATCCCTGGCGAATCTCTCAACATGTCCAACTTTCAATACCCCCAACTCGATCTCGCGAAGAACTCCATCCGGCTACTGCAAATCCACAAAGGTTACTGGCAGGAAGACATCTACTGTACCCTTGTCGAGTCGCTTTCTGATGCGGCTGAAGGAATCCCATATAAGGCTCTATCTTACACTTGGGGCGGCGATAAGCACAGACCTGGTGGACCCAAAGGACTGCCTAGAGTCTGGGTTAATAATCAGGAGTTTGACGGAAGTCAATTAACCGATAACCTATTCGCGGCCTTACGGCGCGTACGACAGATTGATCAAGATGTCTTATTATGGGCTGACGCGATCTGCATTGACCAATCAAACGATATTGAAAAGGGCCATCAAGTCAATCAAATGGGAGCCATCTACAGTTTGGCTGAAGTGGTGCTTGTCTGGTTGGGCCCTGCGAACGAAAACATCGAATCTCTCATGAAAGAAATCGAATGGATCGACAAGAAGGCCGATGGATACTTCAAGGATCAAAAAAGCACAAGCTATCAAGAATGGGTGAAAATTTGTGAATTCTTCGTCATCGAACGTCTAGGAATCCCCGCATTGCAAGCCAACTCAAGATACAGAGAAGCCTTTGTTGAGCTTCTTAACCGGAAGTGGTTTAAGCGTGTATGGGTTCTTCAGGAAATTGCTCTGGCAAAAACAGCTACTATCCTCTGCGGATCTTCTTCGTGCCCAGCGCGGACGTTTGGCTTGATGCCTATGCTTATGGGAATTTATGTCGATGAAGGGACGCAATCGAGACTTGACGTTATGCCACGAGTTCGCAAGAGAACATGGTGGACTTCAAAGCGCGATCTCCACTACCTTCTTGGAAGGTTCTGGCAGAGCGAGGCTACAATCTCGAGAGATAGGATATATGCCTTACTCTCCATGTCAGGAGACGCTTACGGCTTGAACAGCCTTCGTCCTTGTTACAAGAAGAGCGATTGCGAGGTTTTTCGGGACACTGCAAGCTTTATAATGCTTGGAGAGGTCCTCAACCACCAGTATGCCCTGCCCAAATTTACACTGTATCAACTAAAGCTTCCGATCATTCAACTTGTGGAGAAAACCCTTTTATGGGTTATGCGAAAAGTCAAGGGACCTCAAAAATCCGCGCGTAGAACTGCTGAGGTCATCATACGACGTCTCAATCAAGGTCGACTGGAAGTTAACGAATTGCTCAAGTCTCTTGCTAAGAAAGAAGGTCAACTTCCTCAAATAGAGAACATTCTATTATATGGTACTGTTTTTCTCATTCCCCATTTCGGCGAGACAGGAGGTACACTCGAAGTTAAATCGCTTCAGGGAACAACACAGACGGTCGAACTATTATTTATTAGGGATAGCCGGATAAAGCCCCCGGTAGACTACCCTCGAGCACGGGCGATAATGGAATAGCTTAAGGAAGGACCGAGTTCTCCTCTCCATGTAAACTTGATTTAACGAAATCTACATCATTCACATTCGTTGGTTATCTATTCAACACCGGTATGAGTCTCGAAAATTGAGATGGTTGATCTTTAATAAGCAAAGGACTAAGCATGTAGATACAGTTTGACAGAATTGTCTCGAGCCTTGTTTGTCTCAAAGGAATAACCAGCTTTCGTCCTGGTCCCAGAGAAAGTTTAGCCACGAGCCACCAATGCCATCATCTTCTCCTTGTTCCCAGATCTTCTTAAGGACCCTGGTTGCTGTCCTGACATTTTGGCAGCATGAAAATGCCCATATATCCTGCAAAACCTCTCTGACTTTCTGCCTCATATTTAATTCCTTTAGCTTGCGCACCTAGTATAAAGGCGGGCCATACAAGACTCTTGATGTGAAAATCATTGGCGGATATTTGTGACATGTGTGCTATGCCGAGTTTTGTCAATTCTGAAATATCCAAGTCGAGTAATGAGGGATGATTTGCTCCATCCGTGAAGATATGAGATGCGTAGACATAAACTGCTGCTTTGTACGCACATGCGAGGTGATATCTTGACTCGTAGTGCTCAGGTTCTGAAAAGTCGGTCGCCCACGATAACGACGAGAAACTTTCCAATTCATCAAGAAGTGAATTAACGGTTCCTTCTGGATAGTCAGACCGATTGGGTACAGTACGAAGCCTGTTCATAAGATGCAGTAAGTAGAGTAGGTCTGCTGGGCAGCCGATCCATGTCTGATGCTCGGATCGTCGAATAGTGTCCCGAAGTCCAGGCTCTACGGGGAGCGATATTTGACTGACTGTGTTCTCTGGAGCAAGGGTACTACCCAATATCCCGAACCTATAATCTCAGTCAGAAGTGGTTGGTGGCTTGGCAAGAAATAATGCTCTCACGTTGTACAAGCGGTGTCACAGTACTGCAGCCAACTCGATGACACAGAAAGGCTGTCCTTTAGAAGCATCTTACGAGTTCTAACAAGCTCTTCTGCACCCCGTAGATGATGTCTCCAACCCCGTCCTCCAAACTCGACAACATCAAGATTGACGAACAGTAGGACTGCGGCAATGACTGCTTCGCTATTCATCTCAGGATAGATCTGCAGTTCGAGCTTGAGATGTTCAAGCGCCTTCTGTTTGTTTACCAGTGCTATGCGTTGCACTGGAATATTCCCTGGCTGTGACGGGTCTTGCGTGACGACTAGTCTGTGGGCAATGTGAAAGGCTGAGATGGAGATCATGATATAGGGCAAGGCTTGGCTGAACGGTATCAAAGGCATAAGAGAAATGAAAGGGTTAGATGATAGCTTGTTGTAAACGACGCATTCTTTAGAAAGCTCGAGATGAACTGGCGATTATAGATAAGCACTTGAACCTACAAATGAGCAGATGAGCCTTACAGTAGCGTATGTAATATCGGCACTCTTCAGGAATGTCTTGTAGATCTGAGTCTCCTAATGGCCTTTGAATGGCCTTTGAATATCCGGGAAATGAGTGGCAAGCTCGCTATGAGCCGCACTCTGGCTGTCTGCTTTGTGCTTTACTCCAGAGCCAGCATCGAATGTAGATTTACCCTTCCACCTCCCTCGACTCGCCATGCTGTTGGTCCATACAATTTTTCTCTTCTGCTCGTACCCAGAGCAAGGCAGCAATAGAGATGCACAGCGCTGACAAGTCGGGAGTACCCTGTCGCACTTGACCCGCCTCTGTCGACAGGTCTTGCATGAATTTGGCGCATAATTTCTCTCTTGCATCGTGCTTTCCGGTATTGTTCGAGTTGAATTCTCCAAGTATTTCCAAAATTGGCGCTGTTGTAAAAGTAGAACATATTCGTCAACGATGAGGTGATCGACGTTGAACCACATTTGGAAGTCCAGACGCGAACCCTGTTAACCTAAGTTCCGATACAATTCCGGATCATGATTTTGACCACTCAGGCTCCTTCAAATATTGCGTAGCGTACTAGCTCTTCAGATCCCTAGGAAATGATCAATATCTTTTATGCTGTTGATCGCCAAGCTTGATGGGACTTCTAAACATACTATTGCCCTCTATGGGTTTCACGTAGTTAGCAATAGCTAGACGCGATTTCGCCATTTCAGACAATCCTGAGCAATTGACCATGCTACCTGTGATAAGAAGCTGCATAAAAAGCGTATTACTTCCAGATTGGAAACTCAAGTACGCTTGAGCTACCGACTCTTGTTCCTCCCTTTGACGCGACAAGCCATAATGGACCTCAACTACCGCTCGGTCGAGCCTTCTGTCGTCCCTTCACCTCTGCCCCAGTCTGTTGGATATGGCGTTGTGGTTGCAGCTGGTTTAGCCTTTGCTTTTGGTCAGTGCCGTGCTGAATCATATTGAGGCGGGGGAATACCGACTATTTCCCCACTAGGCATGATGGGCTTGACGGCGATCTTGAAGAAGACATTAAATGAAGATAATTCCAAAGTGGAAACGTAGGTGACTTGAATAGCGGCTTTGCAGTTGTATGTATTAACAGCCAATCGCAGTTTCATGGTTGCCAACAGAACAGTACGAACCGGCCTAGTCGCATCCGCTGTCGTTTCAGTATGTTGCTAGAACTTCCCCTATTCAATGATAATAGATACTGACATAGGCTCAGTCGTGGCTATGGGGTACCGCACTGCTCAGTTGCGTCTTAGTGACATATAGCTACGGAATCAGCGGCGCATTCTGGTATGGTGCTGGATGCTCAACTATAATTGTCTTCTTTGGCCATCTGGGAACTGTTTGCAAGGGACGTGTTCCTGAAGCTCATACGATCCTTGAGGTCATTCGTATCAGATACGGTAGGTCTTGGTTGTCTGATGAGGATTTCCCTCCATACTAATATTTGTAGGGACTGTCGCGCATTTGAGCTTCACGTTCTTGGCGATTGTGAACAATCTACTCAACACCATCAACATGATCCTTGGTGCATCGGCAGCCATATCATTCTTGTAAGAGATTTGTCTTGACCCTGTGGGTTCGCAATTGACTCCTTCACACAGAACAGGGATGCATATAATGGCATCAACCTTCTTACTGCCTCTTGGAGTCGTCCTCTACACACTCGTTGGCAGTATTAAGGCAACGTATGAAACTCTATGATTCCATGCAAAGTGAATGCTGACTTTGGAAAAGGTTTCTGACTGATTATATCCATACCTTTGCAATCCTCATCCTAAGCTGTTGGCTGACGGCCAAGGTGATCACATCGGAGTCGGTCGGCTCAATTGGACGCCTCTATGATCTAGTGGTCGCTGCACAGCCAAATCACGTTGTAGAAGGCAACTATGAGGGTTTTCTACTCACTATGACTTCCCAACAGGGTATCTACTTTGCTATTATCCTTCTGACCTCAAATTTCGGGGCTGTTGTTGTATGTCAATCTTTCAGGCATTAATGGGATCAGAGTCTAACGCGATTAGATGGATACAGGATACTTTCTCAAGGCTTTCGCCGGAGCACCGAGTGCTGTTGTTCCGGGCTATGTTTTGGGAGGCTTTTCCTACTTCAGCATACCCTGGTCTCTTGGTACTGTCGTAGGCATGGCTGCACTGGGACTCGAAGCGCTTCCCATTTTCCCAACGTATCCAAGAGTTAGTAGCATTCTCGTACACTAGCTTTTGACGGCTTGCTAACTTAATGGTAGGCTATGACTAGCGCTGAGGTTACTAACGGCCTCGCCTTGCCTCACGTAGCCGTTGCCGTGGCAGGCAAAGGAGGTGCGGTTGCAGTGCTTCTCATTACATTCATGGCAGTCACGTCAACCCTATCCGCACAGATCCTCGCTGTTTCATCGATCCTGACATTCGATATATACCGCGTATACTTCAACAGAGAAGCTTCCAACAAGCAGGTCATCCGATGGGGACACATCGGGGTTGTCTTCTTTGGCGTTGTAGCAGCTGCTTTCACGGCCATGTTCCGTTACATCGGAGTCGATATGGGCTGGACACTCTACATGCTAGGTAAGCCGCGCTATCTACAATCCTTTGGGTGGCTACTAACCATACATCAGGCATCCTAACCTGTCCTGGAGTTATACCCCTCATCTTCACAATTATTTGGCACAAGCAGAGCAAGGTTTCCACTATTAGCTCAGCATTCCTGGGAATGGCAACGGGTCTCGGCGTCTGGCTCGGCTCCGCATACGCCTTTTCCGGAGCAGTAACGGTTGCATCGACAGGAGGCACCCTACCCTGTATGTACGGCACCGTTGCATCTTTGTTCAGTCCATTGTTATACAGCGTTGTGATAACATGCATACGACCTGATAACTATGACTGGAGTCACTTCAAACAACAAAGGTTGGCCGTTAAACCTGGTGAAAGTGACAGTCAATTGGAAAGTTCACAGGTTAAAGTTGCAGAGCATATCATAACAACTGAAAATGCTGCAAACGAGGCTTTTGACGATAACACTCGACGTCGATGGACAAAATACGCTCTGTGGTGGGCTGTTGCTACTTTTCTCGGCCATTGGGTACTTTGGCCACTTCCGATGTATGCAGCAAAGTTCGTATTCAGCAAAGAGGTAAGTTTAATTGTCATATTTTACCCTAGACTTGTCTCCGTCGTCCTAATGCTGAGTTTCACTTCATGTTGACACGTTCCTGACTAAACCCTTTCTAGTTGTTTACCGCATGGATTGTTGTCTCTCTAATCTGGCTCTGGTGGACGCTTATCACGGTTGGCTTCTACCCGATTTGGAACGGCCGCCACCAGATAGCGGCAGTTGTGCGAAGCATTTGGAGGCTCAAGCCCTAATGGAGCACGATCATGTTGTGGCTTGCAGTCTACTGTCATCGGATGATTACCGTCATGTTATGATATGGAGATACTGCAGGAAAAGCTTCAGGCCAGAAAAACAACACTTCACTTGGACCGTATTTTGAGTCATCGAATCCACATTACACTACATTTTTTTACTCGTAAAATGCCTCATTTCTGAATATAATGACATGCCAAGCAATTCATCCGAATATGGCTGGCTGAGACCCCCCTTACACTATCGATCGATAAAGACTCCACTTATGGAGAAATCAAGCTTTAGTCAAGCCTTTGGTGTGAATCATTTTTGACAGATCAAGACTAAAAGATAAAGAAAACCCAATAGTCACATTCCAAGATCAAATACCAGAATTAGCAGCCAGATTAACATGATAATGCATCCACTTCACCTGCAATAGTCCAGGGGTTCGTGGTTGAACGGCAAGACTAAGTGGATCTAGCGTCAACGTGGGCGATATTCGATGACAGCCCCTTGCATATTTCAGATTCCAATAGCCTGGTTCGAGGAACGCTTTTCATTGGGTGCCAGTGCTACTGAGCGGAATGTCTTTACTGAAGATGTCTTAACTTGCTAGTAGTGACGCCGTAACATGAGATAGAGGAATGCTCTAATGCAAGGTACCGGTTCTAGACTGCCGGCCGCTGGCCGAAAGAAAACATCAAATGTCATTGTCGTATACAATGGATACCAAAATCATTCATCACAGAACTGTATATATATACCCGTCAAACATGGCATCTCTTTTCAATTCATCACCCACTCACTCACTCATTCATTCGTTCTTTAGTCATTCTTTTACCATAGTCACTCGTTTCACTATGCGTCTGTCTTCAGGTCTTCTCGTGGCTTGTGCCTCGGGTGCTTTCGCCCAGAACTTCAAGAGGTTCACCAACAGCAGCACTTCTGCTCTTGAGCCGTCTACCTCTGTTACTCCCCCAACCTCGCTCGATACTACAGCCACTGGTGCCGCTACCACCACTGCCTCCAGCACTCCTACTGGCTCTGTACCCATCGACCTTGGTAGCTCCGCCCAGCTTGGTGCTGGTACTAGCTTCGTCACTGGCCCCGATGGCGAGACTGCTGTGTAAGTTTACATTGAAATCATGTGGTAAATGAAATAGAGTACTGATAGACACATAGTCGCATGGCTGCCGCTGCCAATGGAGTCGCTCAGTTCACCGTACAACCCACTGAGACCAAGTTCACGACTGGAGATGACATCCAGATCCGCTTCTCCATCAGCGTGAGCGCTGCTGTTGAGAGCCGCAAGCGAGCTTTTGAGGGATGCACTCTTGATGTCAAGCTCGACGGCGAGACCATCTACTCCGAGCCTCTTGCCGACACCAACGGCCAGAGTGTCGAGCAGGCCAGCAACCCTGTTGCTCTCAACTCTGACAAGCCTGCTATCGATTTCGTTCAGTCTTGTGGTTCTGAGCCCGTTCAGCTTGATGTCTCCAACCTCGCTATCGCTGCTGCTACCGATGGTGGCTCCACTGGTCTCCCCACCAGTGGAAGCACTGAGACTGGCACTGAGACTGAGGTTGCTACTGGCACCAACAGTGAGGGTGCTACGACCAACTCTGAGGGCGAGACTGTTATTCCTACTGGATCTGAGACTGAGACTGCTACTGCTATCGCTACTGGTACCAACTCTGAGGGCGCCACCACCAACTCCTCTGGCGAGACCGTCATCCCCACTGAGACTGCCATCGAGACCAACAGCGCTGGCTTCACCACCAACTCTGAAGGCGAGACCGTTTTCCCCACTGGTACCCAGGCTACCAACTCTGAGGGTGAGACTGTCATTCCTACTGGTTCTGAGACTGAGACTGCTATCGCTACTGGTACCAACTCCGAGGGCGCCACCACCAACTCTGCTGGCGAGACTGTCATCCCTACTGGCACTGCCACTGGCACCCAGGCTGGTACCAACACCGAGGCTTCTGCTTCTTCCTCTGCTACTGCTCCCGTTGGCTTCCCCGAGTCTGTCGGTGCCTTCACCCTCTTCGGCTGTGTTGGTTCTTCTGCTGGTTTCCCCACCTTCGAGCTTGCTGAGTCCAATGCTGCTATGGATCTTGAGCGCTGTGCTTCCGCCTGTGTTGGCAGTGCCTTCTTTGGTGTTTTCGACACGTAAGTCTCACTCTGTCTCATCTGATACCATCGTGCTAACCTCTCTCTAGTGAGTGCTACTGTGGTTCCGCTATTGACGCCGACAACACCAACAAGGTTGCCTCTGGCCTGTGTGATATTGAGTGCCCTGGTGACCGCGACACCTTCTGTGGTGGTGAGACCCGCCTCAACCGTCTCATGGCCCGTCAAGCTGTCCCCGCCGGCCGTCTCCTCACTGTCTATATCTCCGAGGCCGGTGCTCCTGGTTCCACCGTCACCGACTCTGTCACCCAGACTGTGACCGACCAGACCACTCTCATCACCACCTTCGCCACCACTGTTACTGGCGCCAAGACCACCGCCACCGAGACCGTCACCGCCATCGAGGTCTGCAAGAACGGAAAATGCTACTCTCAGTCTTCCGACCGCACTGTCTTCATCTTCATCGAGGTTAACGGCAGCGACTGTGGCGGCGAGTGGGTTTTCATCACTGAGGAGTGCTCTTGCCACGGCGGTAAACAATACATCCCCAAGTTCTGCTCCGGTGACAGCTGCGCTGGCCTCGTCGTTTACAAGACACAGGAGTGCCACGACTGGTGGAACCACGATATCTACTATGTTGCTGCTGACTGCGAGGCTTGCGCCCAGGGAGAGATCATGTACAAGCCTTGGGAGAAGACTTGGGGTACCCCCGATAACTGCAACGTTGAGGAGGTTCCTGTCTGCAGCTGTGACAAGTGCCCTGGTGTCAAGGTTACTAGCCACGGTTACACTTGGGGTGGTCACTTCAACGGCACCTACACCAACTCTACTTCCCACGGTTCTCACTGCAGCGGTCCTAACTGCCCTGCCCCTAAGCCCACTGGCTCTGTCTGCGTTGGTCCCAAGTGCCCTGCTCCCAAGCCCACTGACTCTGGATGCACTGGTCCCGAATGCCCTGCCCCCAAGCCCACTGGTGGTAACGGCGGCAGTGGCTCCAAGGGTGGTGAGGCTCACTGCAACGGTGCTGACTGCCCCAAGCCCACTGGTGTCCCCACTGTCATCAGTGGTGCTGGCAAGCAGGCCATTGGTGCTGCTACCATCTTCGCTGCTCTCTTTGCGGCCCTTCTCTAGATGTTAGCATCTCCACTATGACCAATTCTTCTGCTCTAGACTTTTAGAATAATGTTTACGTAGTCATTCTATTTAATAGAGATTTATTCCAAACTGGTAGCCTGCTATTAATTCCGTAACAGCGGAATTTGTGAATGTTTTAAAACTAAGACAGTTAGTATATGCTTGTGGTTAAGCCCAATGAAGTGTGGCTCAATTCCGCTTCCGTCACTATTGAACGTGGCGGTATCACTAAGCCGAATGAGATGCACTATTAGCGTTGAGCGCTTGGGAGGCCCTCGGGGTGTCAGAAGACTTAGGACCTAAAATTAGGTAATAAAAATAAACTAATTAAAGAGCCTGCTGAGTTTATCCTAAACTTACCTAAGTATTTTTGTCACTTAGGATTGAGGTCTTAAGTTTTCTGCCATCCCCTAGAAGGCATCCCCTTTAGTGGACTCACATGTCTCAGAACAAATTGCTTAGTAGAAATCTCTTGATTGGTTGGCTAGCTGTCACGTTACAGGGAACCCGAAGGATCATGTCCACTAGAGAGATAATCCATGAAATCGTCATCTTAAGATAAGAACATCCAAGTTGGAATCCCTTCCTTGATAGCATTTATGACGCTTCTTTTCTAAACTTCTTAAAAAAGATCTCCTTTCTGATTAATGGTTACAGTCTCGAAAGATAACTGCAGGAGTTTTCATGCACGTCGTTAGTTATAGCAGCCATATTAGTCAAAATTGTCAGGACAAATGCCATGTACCCGCTTGACCTGATAGAACACGTTCAAAACAGGTTCATGACCACACTGTCTTTATAAGAGTTAGAAATAAAAAAGACTTCCAGGAAGAAAAACTTTAATAGAGAAAAGGGAATAGTATAAATATGATAATTATATATTATTTTTAAGCCGCTAAATAGAGAAGAAACTTGAGATTACTGTATCGTTGTTATACGTACCCTAGAGCTAGATCTGGACCCACAAAATTACTACACCTAACACTCACTGTAAATGCCTGGTATAGTAACGTAGAAGCTTACAACAACAAATAGGAGCAGCAGAAATAGTATTCAAGAATGCCTAGACTCAGCTAGACCAATTTTTTGTACCAAAGACGAGACAATAAAACGTCCCACATAGCAATAATTCATTGACAGCCTGGTTCTTCTGACCCCACATACAATACAATCACTTGCCCAGCCGACGCCCGTTGTAACCGAGCTCTGGGCGCTCCTATTAAACTCTATCAATCAGTAAGATTGCGGGGTAAAGGTCATGTAATCAATTTGACACAAGTTGATTGGCTTGCTTTGAAACGCTGAGCCTCTGTAGTCCCTGTACCCCGGATCTTCCTTTTTCCCTTGTTGATCTGCTTCGGCAGATGAAGCGGTACCATAAACGTGCAGACCGCATTTCCCTTTCTGACCTGGCGAGAGACCTTGATTGCCTTGCCTTGCCTTGCAGGTGAGAACGAGACAAGAGACGAGAAACCGTTGTTTTCTGACCCCGCGACAAGTCAATATTTCGTCATTCATCGCTTTTACACTATCAATGGAATTTTGCGCCCGTAGATACCCTCTTGTGCTTTCCAGATTTGTTTAGTTGCTAGGACGTCCATTGTACTCAATGCCGCACTCAATTGTATTGAGACCATGAAAGGCTGCTCGTACTGTCACCGAACGTTCCACAAGACAGAGCATCTTCTTCGCCACGAGCGATCTCGTATGATTCTCCCCACATAGACATCCGACATAGACATATTGACCCCATGTTTAGACACAGGGGAGAAGCCTTATCGTTGCGATACATGCGGTCGCGGCTACGCACGGAGGTAAGATTACATCTCAGATTCATCACGTCGCTGACAATAATTGCAAAAGCGATGTGTTACTCCGACATGTACGCTACTTTCACCCATCGAGTGTCTCATCACAAAGAGATCGTCGGAGCTCCGATGTTTCCACAAACGAAAAGGGTCGACAGCGGCGACAGAGTATTCTGGCCGATACAATAAACGTTTGTTCGATTCCGCCACCAGAGTCAGAAGAAAGGCCAGACACAGAGGATAATCAACAAGACCAGCAACAAGACCAAAATGGGAATAATGGCGCAGCGCAACAACAAGAGCATAGTTCCATCTCAGTCGACAATTCGATGCCGCAGTTCTTAACCTCAGACCTCGATGCACTGGCGACAGTATCGATGCTTCAGGCTCTTCACGACCAACCGACCGAATCAGCCGACTCTGGCAAATTGACCCTACATAACCCCTTCGACGCTGAACAGCAACACACGAACCAATCTCCTGCTGATGGCAACGGAGTCTCGCCACTTAGCTTTTCACATCACATGGTGGAGACGACGCTGGAGACAGCAACACCAACTTTATTCACCGCCAATGCCGAGTTTCTCAGTCCTGAGGTGTCATTGGGTAATAGGGCGCCTGATTTTCATTCTCGAAATACTGTCTCGTCTGCTGCTTGGGGTGCTAATGAAGCATCTCTCACGTCAATTAGTAACACAGACCTATTACAATACGCTGGAGCTCTCGAACTTGTACAACCTAACCTCAGCCATTTGGACTTTCTAGACTTTAGTTTCAGCGAAACCTCTCCCGGAGTTCGTGGTTCTCAGGCCTCGAGTAACAGCGTCGATCCCGTAAGCAGCATCCCACTTGAGCGATTCGCCAAAGTCGCGGCACTATGGCCAAGAAACAGAACACACTCCGCCAGCCAAATTGCATCAAAAGTCTGGGTCGACGTGGTAAATTATCGGGGCGATGGAATTTTCACAGACATCACCATCTCCGAGGCATCTCCCAACTCATCGATAGGCAACGACAATGAGTCAAGATGGGGAATGGACGAGGAGAAACGACAAGATCTCATGCGCGAGTTCGGTTCCAATGTCAGTGGCGTCGAGTTCCTACCCGCTCGACTTTTAAATCTTGGCTTGACCATTGCGTTTCGACAGCCGCATTCGCTTGTACCGTTTATTCACCAACCCACATTTTCAGCAAAGTCAGCATCCAACTCGGTTGTGTTCTCGTTATGTCTTCTTGGGCTGGTTATTTTGGACTCGTCTTATGTGAAGCCTTTCACACTGCACTACTTGCCCGTAATGTCACTGTCGTTCTGACTGTTGGGGATTGGACTAACTATTTATTCGTAGGCAGCGACTGAAAAGTGTTGTTCTCAACTTGCGACACCTTCGTTTGGTGCGGAGGGGTCAGCGCAGATTGTTGAACGTCTTGCATCTGCAGCCTTGCTTCTCATGGCTTGGTCAATAAGTTCACCGCGCGTAAGTCACCTTCCAATATCCGTGAACTATGCTAACTTGGGTGTTGTAGAACGCCCGTGACACTTTCTTGTCTCGGATGCTTTATCATCAGACTATAAATGTAGGACTACAACCCCATTCACTGTAGACATAATGCTAACGGTTAATCTTGTAGCTAATTCAGATGTCGGGATTACTCATGCCGCGGCCTTCGTCGTTTAGTATCGAGAGTTTACTCAAGCAGGCAAACTCTATTAGACTTGGTCAAGACCCTACGCAGATCGACGATTGGTCTTGGAAGGCGTGGGCCAGGACGGAGAGTTTCAAGAGGTATGCTGCACTTCCTATCTCAGCCTTCACACCTGCTGATCATTGTATTTGGGCAAAGACTGATTTCAACACTAATAATGATCGACGCTTGGTGGGCATCCAGGCTGAACACCGAGCCGCTTATAAATTCTCCCGTGATACAATTGGAGATGTCAACATCGATTGACTTGTATCGGTCCTCATCGGCAAAATCTTGGCGAAGCTGTCGGGATAATGGCATGAGTACAACAACAGAGCCTGTCATTATACGGATACACGCACCCTTTATTAGTTTGACAGCATTACAAGAAACCTCACCTATTGGAATGACCGGCTTACTATCTGTTATTTGGGCCCGTATTATCCAGAATCAGCATCAGACAAGAGGAGCTAAGCTATCAATCGATGGAGGTGAGACAGAAGGACTATCTACGACTGTTGCTGCTTCGACCGAGACGGGTAGCAACGTACTGCGGGTTCTGGGCGACATTTATACCAATTACGCGAGATTTCTTCGCTACAGAAACCCGAACTGCATCGCACAGTGGCACTTTCTGAACCTAAATCTACTTGCTAATCTTGAGATTTTCGAGATGGCATCCGGACGTAATGGGGCCGAAAGCGCATATGCCGCCTTGCAAGAAATCGCCAACTGGAGTCAAACCTGGTATGCACGACGAGCATGTCTCCATGCATCTGGTATTTACGTCGCCATGAGCCGAAGGCGTGCCAACGACGGCGTTATGCTCCATTCCGACATGTCCTTATTTATGGCCGCACTTGTACTTGGACTTTATGTGTTTATGATGAAGCCGAGCGAGGTGCTTACTGATTTGGAAACAGAGTCATTTGAGTTGCTGAACGATATTGACTGGACTACTTTATGTGATCCAATGTCCACAGTAGAGAATATTGGGGATAATGCTGCAAGCAATTTTGTGCAGAATGGAGGTGTTATTAGTTTCTCGGGAACAGTTTGTGAAGCGGGTTATAATGCTGCCAAGATGATATTGCTTGAATTTGCGAGCTTGTTAGAGGAGGTTGGGAAATGGAATGCGAAAGAACTGTGTCATATTCTGCGGATAATGAGCGATTCATTGATTGAGGTGGATGGCCGGTTAGGCGGTGAGTAAGGTTGGGCTTGAGCCGCTTTGGCCTATACATGTATCAATAGCCTCAAATATACATACAGTGTTATACCATTCTTTAATAACTAAAGCTCGCGCTCGCACCCGGTTATAGAATACAAATACAATGCCTTGCTCCTCGTCCAACATACAATTCGCACAACACATGCTGTCACTGTCTCTTCGTTCCATCTATCCATATCAAGCACCATTTGCCTTAACAGCGTGTCCGTTGGCCTCTTGAGGTAGGGCTGTAGTGGGCTGACCCTTGGCATCTAGCAAGTTAATCGAATGATAGTAGTCGAAAACCTTTCTGTGATTGGCCTTGTCCTGTGCAGCACGCTCCAGAAGCTTCTTGGTCAAGGGATGTGCCGAGAAGCGGTCTGGAAGGTTATCCCAAACCCGATAATCGGTGCCTTGTTTATGAAGAACACCGCAAATCTCGCGAGCATACTCTGTGAACAAGAAGGTGCGAGAGGATTCAACCATGATGGTCATCTGATCTGTTGGCAGATGTCAGTACTAATATCACCATATCTTCAAAAGGGACTGTAACTTGCTCTCCAAGATCCTGCGAGGCTCATTGTGCTGTATAATAGCCTCCGTGATGTACTCCTCACCAAAGCCTCCATGGGGCGTATGGCCGCCTTCATAACTGCAACCACCAGGAAGAAAGTCGTCGGACCGACCCAGACCAGCTCCGTAGATACAAGCCAGCATCTCAGTGGCGCTGTTTCGATGATAATATGGTGCACGCAAAGAATTGCTAGCTACGTCCCATCGTGGACCAAACCATAGATAGTCTGCGAGTGGAACGTGAGGATCGACTGACTTTGCTGTCAGAACGGTGTTGATACTCGGGTCAGTGTGATCAACGCTGGTGCTGTTTTGAGCGACAAACTTGGTCAAATCGTACTGTGATTTATACGATTAGCAAACTGCTCAATTTGAATCGTTCGGTAGGGTTACTTACCTTGTAAGGAACACAGTTACCATGCCAGGCAACGACATCGAACGGACTATGATCCTGATTGATGACAACGTGCTTCCCGTTGTTCTTAACAACAATCGTGAAAGGCACATGAAGATCCTCATCGATGTGCGCGATAGGATAAAGAAAATCGCGTGGGTTAGCCAAACCGTGTCCTCCGATAGGACCCAAGTCGGGAAGCTCCCACATAGATCCCCAGACTTCAGCGATATGACCGCGAGCGACGGGTACACCCTCTGCGAGATTTATGCGGAAGCGAACGCCACGCTGAATAACACATATCTCGCCAGGTTGAACGAAAAGACGGCCCATCTCAGTCTGAATGTCTATGATGCCGAGTTGAGGAGTAATAAGAAAATCACCATCTGTGTTGCAGTACGCCTTGTTGGTCATAGAGGAGTTGATCATATAGACGTAAACAGCGATGCCCTGTCGAAGATTGGGATCGCCACTTCCACCGAGGGTATGTAAACCATCAGTGAAATCAATCGTCTCATCCTCCTTCGGCAGCGGAAAAGGCGACCACTCCGCCTGCTGATACAACGGCTCAACGTTGGGATTCAGCGATAAAAAGCAGTTCTCAATATGAGACTTTGTTTCAATGCTCGAGTATCCTTGATGAGCAGCCGAAGGGCGGGCACGATACATATAAGTGCTCATGTTAAGGCCACGAGAAGCAGCAAATGCAGAGTATGTAATACCCTCGGTGTATAAGCCAAAGCCTCGGTCTTGAGGGTTATTCTGACCAGCGGGGAGAGTACCCGGGATAACTTCTGATTGATGGCGGTTACCCCAGCCTGCTTGATACTCGTAGGGGTCATTCTCGCGGGTTGGCTTTGTTCTCTGGAGGTCTGTGTAGTGGAAGACCTTCTGGGGATCTTTGACGGGTTCACGTCTTTTGATAGCGGCGACCATTTTGAGTTGATGAACAAGTGATGTAAATAAATAAATAATGGTGATAGTCTGCAGAGAATATGAAGTTTTCGAGTCGAAGTTCTAGTTAGATCATGACTTGATGGCTTATTTCCTTTTATTCACTGAACCATACTAACGGGTCATCCGTATTAGTCCCATCTGTTTATTTCCCGACGGCAGATGCGCAAATGGGCCAGTAAGTGGGAGACGTGGCGTTGCATGTGGGGATATCAAGATCCCACATAACGAGACGTATGTAGGTACCATTCGTACCCCTCAACAACAAAAGTATACCTCGAATGTTTAATTAATTATAACCGTGTGGGACTCATACTTCAGATCAAATTACGGTAGTTGCCTTATCGTTCTTCTGTTGCCCGTTCACTGAATCTTCTATCTGATGCCAATCATGTTGCGCTCACGCCAATCTTGCAGGGTACTCACCCAACTCACATCGCATTCTCAATCACACCGCTGGAATGCCTGTATACGATTGCCAACAAGTCAACGCCGTGCAATTGGGTCGGTCAGTGCAATTGACTCTGTCATCTTTCGCAACTTATTCGGCACCGATGAGATCCGTAACGTAAGTCCGTTCAATCTCGCGAGCTTGGTGTATTACCGGTCTAACAGATTGTAGGTCTTTAGCGACCAAGCCTACATCAACCGCTGCGTCGACGTCGAAGCGGCTCTAGCCCGAGCCCAAGCCCAATGCAATGTCATTCCCGCCGATGCAGCCGCCGACATCACCTCCAAAGCCAATGCCGCAAGTCTAGATATGGACCGTCTTCGTAACGAGACCGATATCGTCGGCTATCCAATTCTTCCTCTTGTGCGACAACTAAACGACATGTGCGGTTCTGCTGGAAAGTATCTCCATTGGGGCGCTACAACGCAAGACATAATGGATACAGCCAGTGTGCTGCAGATAAAGTCTGGTCTCGATATCGTTGAGACCAAGTTGAATGGCGTAATAAATGCCCTTCAAAATCTGGCGATCGAATATCGCGATACGCCTATGGCTGGAAGGACACATCTTCAGCACGCTCTTCCTGTTACCTTTGGGTATAAGTGCGCTGTGTGGCTTTCTGGTCTGTACCGTCACAGAGAGAGGCTCCAACAACTAAAGCACCGCGCTCTTGTCGTCCAATATGGAGGTGCAGCCGGGACACTAGCTTCGCTCGGTGACGGTCCTGAGGGTATCATGGTGAGGAAACATCTCGCAACAGAACTTGGCTTAGACAATCCATCCATTACGTGGCATGTGGCTCGTGATGGTATAGCTGAGGTGACAAACTTCCTGGCCCTCATCGGTGGCTCACTCGGCAAAATCGCCTTGGACTTGATCATCATGTGCTCCAACGAACTCGGAGAAGTCGCTGAGCCCTTCGTTCCTCACCGCGGTGCTTCATCAACCATGCCCCAGAAACGCAATCCCATCTCAAGCGAAGTCATCCTCGCCGCCTCAAAAATCCTTCGCTCTAACGCCAGTCTCATTCTTGACGCAATGGTATCCGACTTTGAGCGCGCATCAGGACCCTGGCATTTAGAGTGGGTAGCCATACCTGAAAGTTTCGTCATAGCAGTCGGCGCTTTGCATCAAGCCGAGTTTGCCCTTTCAGGCCTTGTTGTTGACAAAGGGCGCATGGCGGCTAATCTAGCTTCTACGAGAGGACTTATCGTTGGTGAGGCTTTGATGATGGCTTTGGCTAAGTATGTTGGAAGACAGGATGCTCATGATATTGTGTATGAGGCTTGTAAAGAGACTATTGAGAGCAAGGACGGTACGACATTGCTGGATACGTTGAAGAAGCAGAAGCGGGTTACTGAGTTTCTGCCTCTGAGTGATCTAGAGAGGTTATGTGATCCTATCAATTACATGGGTTCAGCTCAGCGCATGGTAGATGATACGCTGGCCGAAAATGCCAAATAGCCGACTTGATAGATAGAGGTACATAGACATTATCGAGAATGGGTGCATAATTCTTTTATGATGCATAAAGAGATATTGGTTTGTTAGTTTATAACATATCTGACTGATTCGGGTATGATAGGGCTCCCGTCAAAAAAGGCTCTGCTGTAATTATATCTACCTCCTTTTGGACTGGCTAAATCTGATAAGGCTTAAAGTCATCAGCAATCCTAAATGCTGCGCCGGTTTTACTTCTCAGTTCATCCATTTCAACCTCATCGACAAGCTCCCTGAGTACCAGACCTTCCGGTGTACAGTCGAAAACAGCTATATCAGTAATGATCCGAGATACGCATCTTGGGCCAGTCAAAGGGAAAGTGCATTCTATAAGTAGCCCATTAGTACCTCGTTCTTGTTGCGTCAACAGCCATGAACTAGCCAACATACCTTCCAAGATCTTCGGATGTCCATTGCGGTCGACATGTTCCTGTGACTGTGAGTTAATCATAATTAATATACTTTTACGCGTTAAGTCAACATACCATGGTGATGATGACTTTTGTCTTTTCCGGGCTGGCAACGAGATCCATCGCTCCTCCAATTCCCTTGACCTTTCCTGGGAGCATAAAGTTCGCCAAGTCTAGCGAAGTTAGCGTTAATCACGCGATAGTATACGAACTCTTGGCTTACCTCCATATTGACTGACTTGCAGTGCGCCAAGCATAGTCAAGTCAATTTTCCCAGCCCTGATCATACCAAAGCTCTCATGACTTCCAAAGGTCGATGCGCCTGGGTTCAATGTAACTGTTTCCTTGCCAGGATTTATGAGATCTGGGTCTTCTTCCCCAGGGTATGGATATCGACCCATGCCTAGGATGCCATTTTCTGACTGGAGAATGACCTCTAGGCCTTCGGGGAGCATGCTTGGTGTTGCGAGTGGCATGCCGATGCCGAGATTAACATACATGCCGTCTTTCAGTTCTTTGGAGGCTCTCTTTATGATGCGCTCTCGTCTTTGGTTGGCAGATGTAACTAGCAAAGTAAGGAAGTGGTTAGCCTAGACGGACGTTAAATGCGGAGGCGAGGACGGAAGCTAGACGCGGGCTTCATGGATTTTACTCACCTTTGCTTCCACCCTCATCATCTTGCGCAAACGTCAACTTCTCAATCTTCTTCGGCCTCGTACTCTGAACGATCATATCAACATAAATCCCTTGAATATGAACACTCTCAGGATCAAGTTGCCCAACTTCAACAATCTCATCAGCCTCGACAATAGTCAACTTTGCGTTCTTAGCCATGGCCTCGTTGAAGTTATTCTGGGCTTTCCGAAATGTACAGTTGCCGAGTCTGTCAGCCTTGTGGACTTTGACAAGAGCAACGTCGGCGAAAATAGACTCTTCGAGGATGTACTTCTTGCCGTGGAATTCGCGCGTTTCTCGGGGTCGTGACATAAGTGCGACAGAGCCGTCTTTGTTGTAACGAACAGGTAATTGACCGGTTTGCACTGAACAGACGAATACATCAGCCCTGCGTCACTTGGAAGTGTATGGTAGACTTACCGACAGTGCCATATGCAGCTGGCGTATAGAATGCTGGCACTCCAGCGGCTCCAGAGGCACATCTCTCTGCCATCGTCCCCTGAGGTATCAACTCGAGACTTAACTCCCCACTGAGATACATCTTCTCAAAGACCTTGTTCTCTCCGATATACGATGCTATCATCTTGCTGATCTGACGAGTCTCGAGCAATCGGCCTGCCAATGGTCAATAATCGTATCGCCAGCGGGGGTCGGGCGACCTAGTTACCGAGTCCAACGCCTGGCATTCCAGCATTATTTGATACAACGGTAAGATCTTTGAGGTCTTTGCGTTCGGCAACAGCCTCGATGAGTGATTCTGGAACGCCAGAAAACCCAAAGCCTCCAACCAAAACGGTCGATCCGCTCTTGACTCTTTGTATGGCATCATTTTTTGAGGCACAGATTTTGTTGATCCTTTGTAACACCGTGGAGCTAGAGAAGCTGCGCTGGGTAGAAGCGAAGTGGCGGATGAAAGCCCGTGCACGTAGACCTGAGCTCATCATGTTGGAGGCAGCTTATTCGGAAGCTATAGGGAATTTGACGTTACAGGTTGTGTGGCAACGGAATAATGTCGTGAGAAAATCAATCCATACACATTATTTCGTAATTCAGTCTCGTCTTCTCTTCAATTCTGTCGTGAAAGGCTATTTTGATGGCTTACAACGGTAGATGGTTTGCGCTATGCTAACCCCACATGGGTCACTTTTTTTGTTATGTGGGACTGTAACTTGACGGAAAATGAAGCAGTTCGGCATTGAATATCACTAGCACGTACGTCTGTTTCAATTGCTAGTTGGCAGTTCTAATATCTCAATATTATAGTAAATTGGTCTTATTATCTCACCATGCTACCCATTCGGCAAAGATTTCTAACGCCGGTCGTGCGCCGGACTTGCGGCCAAAGAAAATTAGCTACGGTTGCGACGAAACGGCTACCTCTCACAGGCATCAGAGTATTGGACATATCTCGAGTTCTGGCCGGGGTACGTAACCTGCCAACTACCAATGGCGATAGAGATTTAATTAATGCTGCAATAGCCATACTGTGCACAAATTCTGGGTGACTTGGGGTGAGTCAATCTTCTCGAGCAGTGTTTTGAGTCAGCACCTGACTTGCGCACAGGGCAGAAGTCATCAAGATCGAGCACCCTACACGAGGTGATGATACGCGAGCATGGGGGCCTCCATTTGCACCTTATAAAGATGGAAGAGGTGGCGAGGGTGAGAGTGCATATTATCTGTCAGTGAATCGAAACAAAAAATCTGTCGCCGTCTCATTCAAAGAGAAAGAGGGCGCGCAGCTGATCCAAACACTCGCCGCCAAAGCCGATGTCATCGTCGAAAACTATCTGCCCGGAACTCTCAAGAAATACGGCTTAGACTACAAAACCCTCTCCAAAACCAACCCTCGACTTATCTACGCAAGTATAACTGGATACGGTCAATTCGGACCTTATAGTAGCCGTGCAGGGTTCGATGTCATGGTCGAAGCAGAGATGGGCCTGATGCATATCACGGGTCCCCGAGATGGACCGCCTGTGAAAGTAGGCGTTGCAGTGACTGACCTTACTACTGGACTTTATGCAGTGAATAGTATCCTAGCTGCGGTGATTGAAAGGAGTCATTCTGGTCAAGGACAGGCTTTGGATGTGTGCTTGAGTGATTGCCAAGTTGCCACTTTGGCGAACATGGCACAGTCAGTGCTTGTCACGGGGAAGAGAGATGGAGGACGATATGGAACGTCACATCGTAAGTCACTCTACATAATACAAGTCATGATACCTGCTTACCCATCATTTCAGCCTCTGTAGTGCCCTATCGTGCATTCCGTACCAAAGATGGTGACATCTTGATCGGCGGTGCCAACGACCGACTCTTTGGCGTCTTATGCAAGTGCCTTGGCAAAGAAGAATGGGCTAGCGACGAGCGCTTCTCAACGAATTCAGCTCGCGTGGCGAATCGGGATGTACTTGAACGCCAGATTGAAGATATAACAAGTTCAAAGCCATCCAAAGAATGGCTGGATATCTTTGAGGGTACAGGTCTTGCTTATGCCAAGATCAACGATATCAAGGACACTTTAGAGCATTCACATGGTATGAAATCCTTGCTTTGTACTCATACGACTTGCTAACGAGGTACGTTTAGTTGTGGCGAGGGATATGATCAAAGAGATACAGCACCCTGTTTGTGGCCCGTTGAAGGTTCTGAATAGTCCTGTCAAGTACTCCCGGACCCAGCCTTCAATCCGTACACCACCGCCATTACTAGGAGAACATACTGATGAGGTATTGAGAGATGTATTGGGGTTGAAGGATAGTGAGATCATGCGATTGAGGGAGGATAAAGCGATTGGTGGATGACTAGATTATACATATGTTGTAACATTGTAAAGTTCATATCTGCTAGACATTTATTTTATTCACCTCTTCTACATCTGTTAATACTTATTTCACCATTCATCCTTTTCTGACTCTACCAAGTTCTAGATGCTCTTCCATTGATTGCTAAATACCAGCAGGGCAGTTCTACAGCAGATCAACCCACTAACCCGATTATTCCATAATGATAGCGGATGCAACACCTATCCCAGTACTACCAAAAGCGTCAGTATTATCGATTATGTCAGAAGAAAGCACTCGTCTTACCTAGCACACATGCTAATAACACCAATCTCCTTCCCTTGTCTTCCAAGCTCAGCAATCAACGTTGCAAGCTGTCTCGTCCCCGTTGCGCCTGTCGGATGTCCAATAGCAATAGCGCCACCATTCGGGTTGACTCTATCTGTATTCAACCCTAGTTTATTGATGCATGCCAGCGTCTGACTCGCGAATGCCTCGTTCAGTTCGATAACGTCCACGTCCCTCTGCTCTATACCGACATATCGATAGAGTCGTGGAATGGCGTAGACTGGCCCTATGCCCATTTCATCAGGCTCACAGCCAGCAACTTGTGTCCCGAGAAATCGTGCTACTGGTTTCAAGCCTCGCTTGTCTGCCCATGAACGACGGGCTAGGATGGTTGCTGAAGCACCGTCGGAAATTTGAGAACTGCGTAAGTCGATCAGTACACGCAGTAAAAGTTTGTTACCAAAACTTAACTCACGAGTTTCCAGCAGTGCTATACCCGTCATCCAAGAAAGCTGGCTTCAGTTTAGTCAGCTTATCCAACGTGACATTAGGCCGGATCGTATCATCCGAGGCAACTCGAATCTGAGAAGTCTCCCCACTATCGGTGTTATAAGCAGTATATTCAATTGGCACAATCTCCGATTCAAATCGACCAGCGGCAAGAGCCTCGTTCGCACGAGTATGGCTAAGCAGCGCATACTCATCCTGCATTTCGCGATCGACACCATATCTCCTAGCCACATTCTCTGATGTAATACCCATAGGCATGAGACAATCTGCAGCTGCTTCGACCTTGGTGTTGCGCAAACTTGGACCCACATCTTGGGGTATTCCTCGAGATTGATAATTCTTTGACATGCTCTCAACGCCTCCAGCCAGCGCAACATCAATCTGGCCCGCCTGTATCGCATGCGCCATATGAGTAACGGCCTGAAGACTACTCGAACACTGACGATTAACAGTGTGGAATGTGGTTGAGGTTGGAAATCCAGCGTGTAAAAGTGCCATTCGGCCTGTTTTTGCGAAACCAAGTTCGGCGAGGACATTGCCTATGAGAACATCTTGGACGTCTCCAGGTTGGATTTTCGCTCGTCGTGCCGCTTCAGCCATGACCTACACAACATGTTAGCGGTGGCAGCTAATTGAGAAATGCGAATTGGTGAGCGATACTGGTGCGAGAATATCCTCTGGCCACGCGTCCTTGAAACCTCCTTTGAACGCTCGTGTAATTGGACTTCGAACAGCTGATAGGATCACAACATCGCTGGGTGACTTTGTCGCCAATGATTGTAGACGCCGTGTAATAGCTGCCATTGCGTTCTATCTTTCTTGTGTATTCTCTTTCTGTAACAGGGCACTCTGCTCCCTAGCCTCTGATCATGGCACTGGCCAATATTGGCATGTCTTGCTTGAGTGGGATCCCTGTCCAGGCGTCCCACATGGGCCTACTGTAGTCTGGTCTATATCCCGTAGTTCCGTCTTACATTCCCTGCTTATGTGGAGAACTGTTCGTTCCATGTGGAGGTGGAACGCGCCCGCACACGCACAACCTAATTTCGGGTTGTGATCTCGCCAGGACCCATACTTCATGCTACCCTGTATTGTTTGTTGTTTTTGGAAGAGTTTTCTGAATTCTCAACGCCTTTACTAGCAAATATCATCTTTGACACGATCATGACTTTCATATTCGGCACTGAAGTCTGTCACCCAGCCTACGAAGGCCGAGAGACCCCTAAAGTCTCATACGGTCTTCGATTCCCTGAAGCATGTTTACACCATTGTCGCGATACTTTTTCGAGCTCCAGGGTATACGTCATTTGTTCAAAGTCCCTGGCGCAAAACACCAATGTGCTTGGGCGTCTTCGATTAGCCCTCGGTGACAGGGTCGCAGGCGTAAGAATTGGCATTAATCCACATACACCAATTGCTCAAGTTCTCGAGGTCGTCAACGATGCTTCGAGTCTCAATATCGACTGTCTGGTGACGTTGGGTGCTGGCAGTCTCACTGATGCTGCTAAGCTAGTGCGACTCGCTTTAGCCAATTTGGTC
The DNA here is from genome assembly GCA_002982035.1 of Fusarium algeriense. NCBI lineage: Eukaryota > Fungi > Ascomycota > Sordariomycetes > Hypocreales > Nectriaceae > Fusarium > Fusarium algeriense. The sequence goes on along the minus strand of PVPY01001862.1, from coordinate 4,244 downwards.
ACTACCGAAGAGGAAATGAACACTCTGTGGGGAACACCAAAGAGCAATCCCGCGTTACGGAAAGATATATCCAAACCGACAATTCCTCTCATTCATGTTCCAACGTCGCTCTCTGGCGGCGAGTTCCAAGCCATTGCTGGAGGAACAGAGTCACATGGTCATGCCAAGAGGACCTTTCACTGTGAGGGCGTCGACCCCGAACTTGTCATTCAGGACCCAGAGCTATGCCTCACAACACCTGAATGGGTCTGGCTCAGCACGGGTATCCGGGCAGTGGATCATTGCGTCGAAACACTCTGCTCACTTCTGTCCAACGAAAAGGCTGATACGTGGTCCAAACAGGGACTTATGAAGCTTGTCAGCGGGCTTCTAGCCAGTAAAGCAGATCCGAACTCGTTACAAGCAAAGAATCTATGCCACCAAGGCGTTGTATCCTCTATGTGTGCCGTGTCAAGTGGCGTTCCACTTGGTGCGAGTCATGCTATCGGACATCAGCTCGGCCCACTTGGAGTTGGACACGGCGAAACGAGCTGTATTCTTCTTCCTGCTGTATGCAGATTTAACCTCAACAAGAAGGCAAATGTTGAGCGACAGGAAGTGGTACGGGACTTGTTGTTGGAACAGGATGAAGTTCAGCGGCTACTGCAAGCAAAAGGCCTTGATCAGAAGGCGATGAATTTGGCTGACATTTTGGAAGTATTCATATCTGCCCTTAGTATGCCCCAATCGCTTGAAGAAGTAGGGGTAGGAGAGGATAAGCTTGAGATTCTGGCGCGGAATAGTCTCGATGATATTTGGATTCAGACAAATGCATTTCCTATCACCGAGGCCACTCAAGTTATGGAGATACTTAGTATGTGCGCAAAAAGACGCACTCAATAGCTTGACGGAAGAAAATCGAGAAGTAGGAATATGGAGATTAATTATATAATCATTTGTGTATAGACGGTATACAGTCTATCTTAATACTGCTGATTGGTATAATGCTCATACTTGCCCGCCAATCGGACACGGAATGTTCGACCCCAAACCATCATTGGTACGCATGTCAAAGCAACAACGGTAGAGATGCAGCCCAGAACCACAAACATGTTGTAAACGCCCATTCCATTCATCCAAGGTGTAGTGGCAAACACGAGAGCAGTGGCGATGGCATTGCGGACAAAAACGACGCCGGTCAATGCAGGACCTACAATCTTTCGAGGAGTTTAGTAGATGCCAGAACAAAAGGGTTTGGGAACAGCTTACATGTTCATAAGAGTCTTGAAGATATGTGAGAGACATGTCTCCACCACCTCCGATAGCGAAGCCGATGAAACCTGAGCCCACGGCATTAATGATCCAAGGCATTCCCTAGATATTGTTAGTCCCCCTGCGCCTTTGATTGGTAATATGAACTCACCTTTGCGATCGTGAGGCCATACATGAGACATCCAATCGTCATAGATAACCCAGGCGCCAAAAAAAGCCAAAGTCTTGTCTCAGGTTCATAAATGCCCCCCCGACGCTTGGCAATTTGCACGATCGACCAGTCGACAAGCGGTCCTCCAAAGAGAGCTCCCAGGATTGCACCGATAAATGGAGGAATGTTCATGTTTCCTACACCTGCAGATGTGAAGTTATACGGCGGAAGAGGGTACAAGGTGCTCTGTGTGACAGCCAAAAGGGCTAGCATAGCGATGCTCCAACCGTACTGTAGCGCGACAAACATCACCGCAGGGAATGTGCCGAGAAGCTGGAACGGTTCGTATATATCTCTCCAAATGGTACGTCTCTGAGCATGATTATGCTTGTCCAGTGTCAAGAGTGTGAGGCGTTTCCTGTAAGAGTTGATAGGAATACTGTGATCAAGTTCGACAGTATCACTCTGTTCATCCGTAGACTGGCCGCTATCAGGTAAATCATTCGGCAAGGGTGCTTTGGCGGTACTGTTGACCTTGAAAAGCTCGTTATCGGTAGGCGAAGATGTCGTGGCACGAGGTTCGTGGCCATGTATAGGCGATGGGATCCACTTGGTTTCCTCAAGGAAAAAGAACATGAGAACGGTGACGATGCCTGTGAATACGGTGCAGGACCAGCATGCCCAACGCCAACCCATAGTCACGGCGACTTGACCTCCGTAAACTGGTCCCAGGTAGTTCTGGCTCTGTTAGCGAAGTGCTGCGATAGATAGCTTATATAACTACTTACCCCCACTAGGACCATCATGAAGTAGATGCCATTCATTGTACCACGCTGGTGAACGAAGAAAAGTTCCGTGACCTATCAGATAAGTAAGCACAAATCCTCGTTCATCTCGATCCAGTGATACCTACTGTAACTTGGAACAGAGCCTCGTTGACGCACCCGGCAAGGCCAGCAACAGCATTCATACCAATCATATCCCCAATTGTATGTGTCTCAGCCTGCCAGGCACCTGAAGCAAACATGATCAAAGACGTAACGAGATAAACGGGGCGACGACCGATACGGAGGGCGATCGGAATAAAGATGATACAGCCAACAGCAAGGCCTGCCATATTTGCTGCATATCCGTTATTCATACTATTGTAGCTCAGGCCAAGCTCTTCGTTCCAGTTCTGCCAGAATGGTACGCTCATGCATGGGCTGGACAAAGTTAGAGTCGAAGAGATGGTTGAAGATTCAAGACATACATGCAAAACATGTTCATGGAGTATAGGGAAAGAAGTATCATTTGAACGGTTTTGCGCGTCGTGCTCCAGTTCTACAGAATGTTAGCACTTGGGATGTGTACTACATGAATATTCATTCATACCAGAGGTTGATTGGGATCTGAACTTGGCCTTGGCGCCAAGACGATATGTTTGGCTTGCAAGTCATTGATGCGCTGGGTGCCCGGAGGCAACGCATCAATGTTCAAAGTGGTATCTTCCAGCGACATGATGAGAAGTCAATGTCTTGTTCCGGGTGCCAATGGCTAACAGGACATGGCGATATGTTAAATATCTTTGCAGACCCTCGTAACGCGAATAGTTGATATCGGATGCGGGGTTGACGTGTACTAAATAATCCTTGCAGATAAGCTTTCACTCCATTGCTATAGCGCACTCACTAGGAAGCAATCCGACGTCGCTATCAGAGAGATACGGCGGATGCATCCTATCAATAGGCGCGGAATTAGCAGGTATTGGCTCCTCGCAATTGGCCGAGAGATAAACAAGTCGAGTTTGGCGATCTGGCTAGACTGTAATAGGATGGTCGATTCCACAAACTATTATAGGATGGTCGAGCCCACGATTATGTATGATGATGGTATTGGTTCTAGACTCGATACCGCAAGCGGCAATGCGGCACATTTGGGCACTTTAGTTGCCTGATTCGGAATACTGATGCGCCGTCATATGTGAAGGGACAAAGATGGTGAGACAAGGTAATTGATTGATAGTTAAAGCTTACGATATGTCAACAAACTATATTAAGAGTTGTTGGAAGATCATATTTGTAGATAAATAGCCACTCAGTGCTAATAGGGTAGGATTGTCAAATGTAGCTGATTGTTATGCTACCTCGTTCCGATTTCTTTGATAGCTTCAATATCCTATGCCATCTTTACTCCACCAGCCGTGTTTCCATCACTCTTCTCGTCGTGACTCTCAGTAGGCTTCTCATCTGTGCTTGTGCTTGGGACAGTCCCATTAACGACAGCCTCGTGAGTGTGACTGCGACCAACCATGGCAGATTGAACATGATTCGTCATGTAAGGAGTAGGATCTTGAACAAATAAGGCACAGATAACGGCAATAGTTGAAAAACAAATGGTGACATAAAAGACAAACTGGAACGCTCGACCATAAGCAGTCCTGACAGCATGGCGAAGGACGTCCTGGATATCTGCAGTCATACCGGGGATGCCATCGAGTGCGCCAGGAACTCCAAGGTTGTGCTGAATGGTCCCTGGGATAATGCGACCTAGATCAGTGGCATTAAGACCGCTTCTGAGGGCCGCTTGAGCAATCTCTTCACCAGAATAAGTCTTGAACTTATCCTGGAAAATTGTGTTAAAGATGGAATTTCCAACAGCACCGCCAGCAGATCGAAATGTCCCGAGGAGACCCATTGCGAGACCCAAGTGAGAATGAGGCACATGTAGACTAGCAATCGAGTATCCCAAGATTGTGCACAGAACAAACATGGGAACACCAAATGCTGGTACAAATGCCCAGGCGAGTTTGTGGTTCGGGTTAACAGTAGCAGCGCTGGCTCCGATGAAAATCGCCTGGCAT
>PVPY01001847.1:0-25125 GCA_002982035.1 Fusarium algeriense | reverse complement strand
CTCCAGGGAAACGTTGCCGGTCCTGTCCCGGCCTATCGCTACGCACGCACCAATTCGTCAAGATTTATCAACCATCAAACACTAATTTTAGACTTCTAGAGCGAGCGATATTCTAAAGAGCGAGAGCGTCATTGTTGGGTCTGGGCATGGTGCGGTGCATCTGTGACTCTGTTGACAGGATGCAGGTGACGTGCACGGCCGGCTACACTATATGACCCACTATACAGGCCGAGAACAGCCCAAGCTCTCTGTCCAGTCCGAGGCTCTGCTACGACCTCACAACTTCCATTGATGCAATGCTGGAGATGTCGAGTAAAAGCTCGGCGTTAAACTACTACCCTCAAAGTTTTGCCACGTGAGTGTGGAGACGATTAGCGATAACGTTGTGACCTCGTGCGTAACTCTTTTGGGCTTTCAATCTCGTCCCCAAACCATGACTCTCTCTTCATAGTATTCAGTTGGCTCGTCTGAGCCGCGTGCTGGGAGCATCATGTTTAGCTCTTCCCGAATCTGAAACCCCAGTTTTTGGTAAAATGAGACCGCGTTCATGGTAGCCTCGAGAATGACTGGCACATTCTCCTTGGACGCCTCAGCTTGCACTCGGCCAAGCAAAGTAGACGCAGCCCCTCGGTCATTAAATTTTGGATCTGTGCATAGATATGTCACGTCTAAGAAATATTAGCGCTGAGTGACAAATAGCTATCGAGTTTCGCCCAGAAACCCCATGTTCATATATAGCGGCTAGGACTTGTACTCGTCGTTCCAACCGCAGCTCAGCTGCAGATAACTTACGGTAGTAAGTTTTGTCGCCTAGGACCTTGTCTCTCTTGCTCTCAGTGAGATCTGCGTATGGACCCAGGTATTGACGACGACAGAAGTCTGGAAACTCATCATCGTCGGATTCTGCATCATCCTTCTGTTGCCGCGGTTGCCGCTGAATGTTCCACTTAACAAAACTCGCTATTTTCCCGGTCTCTAGGTCGCGTGCAACGAGAATTCCCTTGTCAACGCTTTGAACATGGTCCATAGTATCTCTGAAAAGCCAGCCGCGAAAGAACTCTTTGCTCTCAGGAGTCGGAAATTGTGCGTGCATCAACAAGTTGATGTCCATGGCGGCAAAGAAGGTGTCGACTACACCAGGTGCCTCTTGCTCTGAAGGAACGTAAATTTCGAATGACATCTTTACAATGTGATGTGTAAGTTAAAGAGGGCTAAAGTCATGTAAGGAGGAAGTTGTGAAGTCGAGATTGGCCAACCAGAAACATCACGATATCACATTTGTGGTCTAGACCTGGGGCACGTGACAGTCTATAAGTCAAGTCACTTTATCTTGAATTTCAGAGGCGTTATATTCGTGAGATAGCAATATCACATTCCTTCAGTAACCTCCTAATATCGTAGCTGTATACTGTCGGGCCTCACGCTGTAAGATGAGATCCGGCGTAGCTTAACGCCCACGCTGCGGACTGGCCTCCATTTTTTTTTCCCCCCCAGGGAAAACTCTGTATTCAAGCGACTGCACGTCCGATATCCTGGTTATTCCTACTCGAGTTTAACTGATATTTCACAACCGTTAAGGGGTCACAGAAATATCCTGAGACATAGAAAAGGATTTACTGTGTGGCAAAGCCACTTGTAGATTTCCCTAGGGGTTTGTAGCTTGGTCAGCAACTACTGACTGCCAGGTGGAATGGCAAACAAAGATGTTTTCGTATTTTTCGTTCTTTTTTAGCTGATAACGATGAATTTTGGAGCATTAGAAGTCTTTTTGTTTCCGTCAAAACACTGTTTATGAATGTAAGAGATGGAGGCAGTAGGTTCAACGCGAGTTAAAAGAACTGCTAGTCACCACAACCTTATTCACGATATCATTAGAGTTGATATCTGATACTACCTAATGTGCTCTACTCAAGCCAGCAATTTCGACGACAGAGAGTGCGGCTTCTCATTAATTTATATGAGGAAATGGTCCCTCATTCAGAAGGAGGGTGGACAACGCGTTCGCATCCTAGACTATGCCTACCCAATCCTCAACTACTTGATCTCATAGCCATGGGAGTTTTATCCTTGAGTTATTTAAGACCCTTACGAGATCGTGATGTGTGTTTCAAAATTACTACGGGCATCGTTTGGGGAGTTGCTCCCTCTCTCAAGACGAAACCTGACAGCACCAACCTTTGCTTTTCGTACAGCATTGAAGAGTTAGATAACTGAACCTGAAATAAGAATAAGGAGATTCCCTGTAGTCATCTTGTGGCCTAATATGAGCTGAAAATGCCTTCGATCACCGGTTTAGGACAGACAAGTCTTACAGTTGCTTCAATACCAGAAGTTAATTCAGATCTTAAAGAACTCGGAGATACAACTTGTTTGACTTCGCTGGCCTCTTATTGATGGTTATAACTATTGGCCTCTATAAACCTGTGATTGTGCATGTTATGGTAGTTACCTGAGTCTCCTTAAATCCAAGAATTTGCCCGATAAGCCTTAACTCATCCATCTATCAAATACTGAAGTAACAACTCTAGGATAGAAAGCGATTTAACAACTTACTTTCGCTTAAGGAGCTCTCTGTATAATCGCTTCAAGGGTTAATTTGGCAACTGCATTACATAGAGCCAAAAGGCCACAACACTACTACTAGAGTTAGAGGGTAAAGAATTTAATCTTTAAAATCACAGCAGTTAACTCAGGAGAGTAATCTCGCCGTTCAAGGGATTAGATTATCGAGCCACCATGTCAGGAACTAGGATGGGAACCTCTATACAGCTTCACGTTGAGGGAGCAGTGAAGTAAACGGTTTGTATTATTCTAGTTTTTCATGTGATAGATGGAAAGGGGTGAGTATCTTGTTTACACCCATCCAAGTCTTGCACGTCATCCCCTCCTGAAAGTCCAGCTTTCTGGCGGCAACTGCAAATGACATATCTCGTCACAGATCATGGCACCACTTCACATGTTCATATCAAAACTATCTTTACACTGAAGTTAGCAAAGATGTCCACTGCTTACGGTGCTTCTGAGGAAGTTTCACTCGCAAAGCACGCCAGACTTATCATACACCAGTTAGGTCGGTAGTTTGGGTATCTTGTAGGCAACACAGCACGCGGATAGAACGAATTCAAAATGTACAAGACAAAGGGGCCGCTATTTGGCAACTATAGACCTAGTCTGGCGAAAAAATACAATCATGACTCCCCGAGTCTGCCAGGGATTAAAATTACTTAAAAGAATTGTGCGGTTTGCTAGTGGTCCCTTATGATAAGCCGCGGTCGAGCATGCTAACCCACCGACGGCAGGTGTGATAAAATGAAAACGCCGATGATGGCCGGGTATTTAGACAGGAGGGTTGAAAGAAGGAAGCTTGTTGGCACAAGCGTTGACGGCCTTGAGGGCCTTGGCGTTGGTGAGGGCAACAGCCTTGGCGGGCTGGGTGCGAGGAGTGCCGTAAACGGGGAGGTCATCCTCGGCAGCAGGAGGAGTGTAGGCAACGTCGTCAAGGCTGAGCTTCAAGCTGGGTACGGTGCTGATGTCGATCTTGGAGCCATCGAGCTTGACAATCTCAACCTGGAGGCCACTGTTGACGGCATCGGCAACCTTGGTGGGAGAGCAGGCACCAAGAAGCTGAGGGGTATCGGCAGCCTGGTCAGCAGAGAAAGAACCGTGGATGATACCCTCGGCAGGCTGTCGCATAACGACGAGACCACCGACAAGCTTTCCAGAAACGTAGACGTTGACCTGGGCAGGTCGCTCAACCTCAGTAACATCGAGCTGGACGTTAGCGAAGTAACGGGTAGTCTTGGCAGCAGCACGCTCCTCGACATCACGACGGCGGGAAGAGCCGCTGCCATACAGACGGTTGATGGTGCTTCGGGCGGAGCTGGAGAGCTGGCTGGCAGACATACGCCAGTACTCTAGTCCAGCATAGGTGTAACCGAAACCCTTGATGCTCTTAACAGTGTCAGAGGTGTGGAAGTTACCCCTGGATCGGTAGAAGGGGTTGAGAGGAGAGCTGGGAGTGATGCGGGTGCCCTGAGGAGTAGAGTACCGGGCGCCACCAGAGTAAGAGCCAGTGAAGGTAGACTGGCTAGGGTGCATGGCCTGCCAGTAAGCCCAGAGACGGTCGACGTTGGCGTGGTGCAGCCAGAAGATGGGGTCGAAGCCAGAGAATTCGGTGGCGAGGAACTGGCCGGCGCAGGAAGCATCCCAGTGAATGGCATTGTGGATCTGCTCGAGAGAAGCGCCGTTGGCACCGGTGGAAGCGAACTGGTTGAAGGTGGTAGGTCGGGTCATGACATCGTAGACCCATTGCTTGTAAGGTCGCTGGCGGAGGAGTCGGTTGGCACTTGAAGGGAAGCTATCGGGAGCAGGGCAGTGGTAGATGCGGACGCGGTCCTCATCGTCCCATTGTCCGTACTTGCCATTGAGGACGTCCTTGGGGAAGTAATAAGTGTAAAGAGGGTTCTTCATGTTGATTGTCTTGAGGCCGCTGCCGTTGGGAACCTGAACCTTGACATTCTGCTGGGTGAGGATGGCGGGAATGCCGTCGAGGGCCCAATCCCAGTAGGCGGCTCGCAGATTGTTGGCTGCATCAACGTACTGCTTGCGGTACTTGGAAGGGTAGAGGTTGGCCAGGCGCTTGGCATGCTCGACGAGGATCTGCTCGTAGAGCAGGACATAGGGGCGGTGCCATGTCAGGAAGATGCTCTCACCGTGAGGGCAGTATCCGGGCCAGCCATTGCCACTTCGACCACCACCACCGTTCCACTGGATGAAGGGCTGTCCGTGAATGCCACCAATCTGGAAGTAGGACTTCCAGTCAGTCTCCTTGGCATCGTACATGGAGCGCACGGCTCGCATGTAAAGGTCCCTGGTATGGAAATCAGCATTGGTGATGTTAGCAACCACACAGCAGACTTACCAGGCGGGGCCGCCAGCCTTCTGCATGTCATTGATGTTCTTTCGAGCAGGAACAGCAGCTCCACCAGTGACTGGGACACCAGTGACGAAGATGTTCTGCTGCTGAGCCTCGACGGGGTTGACACCGCCAACAACCGCAAGAGCGGCAACTAGGAACTTGCCCAGCATGATGATTGTCCTGTAAAATGAAACGAATGTATTCGAACAGAAGTCGTGCGTCAATGTACGACTTTGCTTGCTCAAGAAAAAGGACAAGACCGAAGAGGGAAGCGGTTAAGAGTGTGGGAAAGCGTCCGAGATATAGTCAACCAGGAGAGCCATGGCCACGGCAACAACAAGACGGGGGGGGTGTAGAAGAGAGAGCTGATGACAATGGCCATGGGAATAGGTCATGATCCCTTCTCCGCATCCGAATCTCCGTCCCAGCTGTCAATCATCGTCAAAGGGGTTCGTAACGCCCCTCATAGTGGCCCTAGATGACAAGGGGGAGGGGGTGCGCAGGTAGGGCAAAGATCGATATTCCATGGGATGTGTCCACTAACGGAGAGTCAGAGTTGCAAGTTGTGAGGAGCCAGGAGCCAGCAGGAAGGTGTGGTTGAAATGGGATATGACCCATGCACATGGGCAAGCCAGGGCCATGTAAGGCATCTTGCTTTTCTTTGGTCTTTTCTGTGCTTAGTAGCCTGTTCGCTCGTAACGCCACATTAGACAGATCAACGTCTGTCCCTGAAGATCAAGCTTGCTAAATTGTCTCCGCGTAAATTGTCCAAGCATTAGTCAAGACGTCAACAAGAAAAGGCAGGTAATCATACGGTGATCCATTACTCATGGTGAAAGCTTATCCGTCCTGTGAGTATGTCGTATTGATCGTTTGCGAAAAGTCTAGAAGATAGGTACCTTAGCAGGGGAGAGAAGATCCAGCCCAGCCTAGCCCAGCCGAGCGGCACCTTGACCACGACCCTGCTTCTGGGCTCTTTCAGCGGTTGGGGAAGCTGGGATTTGGAGTTACAGTAGGTTGTTGTGCCTGGTCAGTGGGCCCAGCTAGGTAAGGTGGTAGTGGGCCTGTCGCTCAGCGGCACGACACGATGAGACAAAGGACAAAGGGGATTGTTGTCGTTAGCAGGTACTTCGCTCGGGCACGTTGTAAAGGTGAGATGCCGAGGTACCGTATGTAAATTGTAATCTCAGACAAGATGTAGCGTAGCGCCCAATTGATGTCCCCTGGCGCGCTTAGAGCCAGTACCTGAAATTCTAACATGGCTTGCATGCCTAAATTGGTCCACTATGTGGATGAATGATCTGAGGATTGGATGTAAAGAATCACGAGCGAATGTGAACTGTTTCCCGAAAGAGCTGAGCTTGACAGTTGTAATTCCTAAACGCCCAGTCGATGAGGCCATAATGGAAGCCACAACTACAACCACGTAGCATTCAAGGACTCAAATTAAACGGATGCCAAGATTGATCGATTTCAGTCAGGCTGCCCCATCCTGGTAGTCTTCGCTCGCCACTGGCAGTGGAAGCTAGGTACAGGCCGGCAGCCGGCACCACGAGCACACCCAGGCCATGACATGATATTCGGAGGATGCTTAAAAAAGGATCACCAGCGCGAGGCGTTCCGACATAACAACCTATCGCAGGTGCAGCTGAAGTTGCGTTTGAAGTTGATGATTGGCACCAGGGGCATCAGCCGCTTTCCGGGAACAACTCACAATGCGTCAAATCTACGACAGGCACTATTGATTATTATTCCGAATAATTATTAATATTTATAGCACAATGATCAACGTTGGTGTTGAGGGAAACAGATCCTCTTTAGCAGGGATTCGGTCCAATACAGAGAAGAAAACCTGGACGCCCCGGATCTAGACGGAGATGCCGATTCGACCGGTCCATAGACGAGAGTGTGCCATAGTAGCAATAGGAAATAATCGGCTCAGTTATACGAGGCTCTCATCTGTGCCATTCTGTGGTGCGTATACGGTACGGTGCGGTATACCTGATACACGATGCTGGTGTGCTCAAAGAAGGAAACAAACAGAGAAAATATCTCTTTGGTCAGATCAATGCAAACGCAAAAGGCCCTCTTACTTCTTCAGGTTGTGTTGTCTAGCTGAGGCAGTCCTTTACATCCATAATTGGCCTCTTGTTGGACAGTCATGAAAAGCCTTTTGGCCTTTTTTTAGCATCATGACGGGTTAATTACGGTTTGAGTCCTCGTGGTTCGTTTTCACTGTTTAAGCTAGACCCAATCTCCCTCAAGCGGCTTCTGCTAAGATGCGAGCTTTCAGAATCCACCCAGTCATGAAACAGCCACCCGCTCGATTTGTGCATATTTGCTTGCCCCTAGACTTGCAATAGTCTAGACGGCTGAAGGAACTAGTAGCTAGTTCTTTGCACTGGCCAAGGGGCGGAGGCGGCAGCCTTTTGTCCCTCACCTGTCCACAAAGCCATGTCTCGGTAAGGGGCAACTTTGCACTAAGGGAGATTTAAAATCATTGAATCCCTCCCTCCAGCTTCTAGCCTGTCTTAGCTTGTTGGGCCACTGCGCGTGATTCCGCTTCTTTTGGGTCCGTTGAATTAGAACCATGGATTATGTTACTGTAGGATTGGAATTACCTCACTTCCAATCATAGCTACTAGTTTGGCAATGCTGCATATTTTATTGTTTCCCCATACTAACAAACAAAAAAAAAGATGGTGTTCTGCCGTAAGCCTCCATGCATGGATCACTTTCTCAACCACTTATATCCTGACAAGCCCGCGTCGACAAACAACATGCATTTAACTGCAGCCAATCCCGTATTTCTATATGTCTGTAAGCATCCGCCTTTTGTAATTTGATGCATTCATGACTGGGACTATATCCCGTTGTTAAGCTTGAAAACCTCGTGTTAACCTACACACCGCTGATGGAGGTATGGCCCGCCTGCATGAGGCTTCGATCCATTAACTTGCCGATACGAGCCCTACAGGTTCCAAGAACTTCCAGCCAAGCAGAGCTGTAGATGCACAACTCGATACCCAAATATGGCATGTCGAGATGCTGATGCTAAGTTGGGCTGATCAGATCAGAGTTTGAACCATTTATTCAGCGTTGGCCTCAAGCCTCCCCGCATCCTAACGGACGAATCCAACGCCGATACCGTTGTCAGATTTAGGTGTGTATTTTGTGGCAACAACCTCCATAGTTGATGAGGCTATTAAAGCATCTATCAATCACTTGATATTGACAGGAGGCACGTGTAAGCAGCAATTGACGTTTCTCGTGCCAGGTAGAAGCTTGTATTCGACAATCGACAGAGATCTGACTGAAAGTTGTTCTTAGCGTATCGTCAGAAAGTTTTATGGACACAACCTCTATAAATCACAGCGCGGCTGACCCTGTACTGTCAGGTAGACTAGCTATCCATGCATCACAGTCGCATCGTCTCAGAAGATCCAATCTTATGATGTGATGAATGAGGGGAACCCATGCGAGTCTCGATTGCATCTCACGAGCAAGGCCAATGCTTATGGCTGCTTTATTTACTGTACTATTTTCAATGTGCGGCTGCCAACAAATCCAATAATTCATTACTAGTCCCTTGACAAACTTGGTAAAAGATCAGCTCGTTATGCGACAAGGTTGTTGTGTTGAGCTTTGCTTAGGGTGTCTCTTGTCGATGAATCGAGATTCCATTTTCACTTTTTACAAAAATTCTTTTGCTCCGATTCAATTGCTGATCTCTCCAACGGTTCCGGTTCCATGTCGCCAAAGTTTTGTCATGATAGCATTATCGATATCCAATCTTGGACCGAAACACGGTGGGATCGTCATGCTATTTGCCAAAAGGGGCGTTTCTGGGTTCCTGCAGATCATCTTGGCAATAAAGGGTTGCCAGGAACATGGTTGACCCAGGTAAGATAGGTAGGCAGGTATGTTACACTCAACTAAAAACACCATCGAATAACTAATAACTACGGAGGATAAATCCAAGACAATCTTGCGCGTCAGCCATAGACACAATGCCTCATGTCCACAGAATGTCTCTTTGAATGGGTAAACAAATGTACAGTATCACTTTTATGGCGCAACGCTAAAAGCAGCCATCGCACAATGCCAGGTTTTGTGAACCATCTATCGCATCAATACGATGCTGACCACGCCCCCTCCAGCTCCCGGCTCATGCAGGTCCCAGGATATACACTTTCAACTCTGTGTGAAGCCATCATAGGATACTCTCACTGCTTACTCTGATCCACTTATAAAAAGAACACGGCACAATACCAAGTGTACCGTGCTATCAAAGCTCCCTCATCCATGCCAAGTTGTAAGATAGCCTCCACTTCTTTCGCTTTGGTGTGACATTCGTGGCCGGTCCTTCATGATCGCCGTCTCAGACTTAGAGTACATTCGGACTTAGAGTGATCTCTCCAGCATCACAAGGTCTCGAAAACCTTCCCTCCACCGCCTCACTTGCTCTGTATCTGGCCTCGGCAGTGGACTTCGTGCAAAGCCACCGTAACCCATCCAAGCCTGTAGTCCAGCCTTGACACCAACCACACCGCCTTGAATCGCCGTCCAGTCGCCCTGTGAGACAACTTCCTGCATCTTTTGTGCTTCGGAAACATTGCCTTGCACATAGAGGTCCATGGTCTTGATGCATGCCCTCGGGGCAATGTTGGCCAAGCCTGCCAGGATGCCGTGACCACCTCCGGCCAGAGAAGGGATCAAAAAGTCAGCGGAACCTGCAAGGACGAGGAATCCAGGATCCTTTGAGTTATATCTTGGAAGCTTACAGGTTGCCGCAGCTACCCTGTTGAGTTTCCCCGTGTTCCCGCACGTCAACTTAACACCTACAATATTTGGATGTCGTGCAAGAGTAATGATTATATCCGATGACATATCCATACCGCCCACTGCACCAGGAAAGTTGTAAATGATGATCGGAATTGGAGACTTGTCTGCGACTCTTGTGAAATACTCCAGGATGGTTTCCGAGGCCGGGGCAAATAATGTGGCATAGTAGGACGGAGGTAAGACGAGCGCATAGTCACCGCCAGCCTCCCAAGCCTCATGGCAGTATTGTATAGTCTCGCGCGTGCTCTGGCTTCCACATCCCACGATCACGGGCACATGCGAGAAGCCGCCGTCATTGAGGGCGGCTCTTGTAGTGGCGGTGACCAGCTGCCGCTCCGAGTGGGCGAGATGAACGGCCTCTCCGTTGGAACCCTGCGTCGCGAGGCCAGTTACACCAGCCTGTGCAAGTCGCACAGCATGAGCGGCAATTGCAGTGGTGTCGACGTCTTCTGTATCCGGATCGAAGAAACACATGGTTGGGACATAGACGCCAGGTTTTAGAGGGCGCCTTGCATGCTGCACGTCATCCAAGTGATCGTCCGCAGAAGCGCTTGATGAAGAATCAGATATGAAGCTGTGATTGCCATTGCCTGCGTGCCATCGGCTGTGGTTGTATAGCTGGTTGCTGAAGGACCCTGCTGGTGAGGGAGCATCACTATGAGGAGGCATGATATAGACTGACACTGTTTGGACTATCTGGAAGTTTGCACAAGATCAATAGTAAGGGTAATTGATGAGATTTATCGGTGTGCGACAGACGATAGTATATGCTCTTATCTGCATTTTACAGTCGAGGGAAAACTAGCTCTTATATCCTCTCCTGGGTATCAATATTCTTGAACACTCGCCCATATATGGCGGCTCAGTAGACTCTCCAGTCACGAAGATGCAAGTTATCACTCACGACTCCTCGTTACTTCACAGCGGGGCCATTATAAGTCAAATGATACATTTCATCGACTCCGAGAGGACGATTGAACCGGTCAGAGAAATGGGCAGCTCAAAGATTGGTAGACTCGAATAAATACTCCGCTTGTATGCATCTTGTTATGAGGGGAAGTGCTCACGGGAGTCGCTTCTTGGGGTTATTCCTGCAGAAAATCCGGGGTTGACGATACTACAATTCAGGGTCTAAAAGCCGCTTGACAAGTCTGGTACGTGGGGGTTCATTTGAGGCCAGTCAACGTTCCATTGGAGCCATTGGTACAGGGTACTCGAAGACTCTGGATCGAATAACTCTGGGAAACTTTAAGAAGATGAAAGGATCATGGATGGTTGCTGCGCCTCGACAGCGTATCATCCAAGGGAATAATCCGGCGAATCTAACTGAAATCAGCCGGCTTTTGGATGGCTATTTCGAAGCCAAGCCATTGGCCATGAGGAAAGAAATGTTTTTTTAACGACTTTATGGGGAAGAAATGCTTAACCGATTTTTCAATTCCGTATCTAAGAGTTGACGGATTAAAGGATATTTACCAGCCTGGAAGTCATCGTGATGCCCGACATCAACTCACCAGTAACGGTTGCTTGTGTAACCATCCCAAGCATTGTGGTATGTCTTCCCATCAACCACGTTGGTCCCAATGGTATCATGCCTTAGTCAAGTTAATTCAGCTGTCAGCTTCGATGACTCGTGATGCGCCACCTGTTCTCGATAGAGCAAGTTTGTTCAATATAAGGTCTTTACATAGAGTGAAGTATTGTGTCACAAATAGCATTTCCAGTCATTGTAACCCAACAGCCATTATCCAAATAAGAACAAGCGAACCGAAGCTGTCATTGATACTAGTGTTTGAATGAGCTCAAATTACTTCCTTGAACCTGGAAGGCCGTTGCTTACCCTGCAGTGACATGTTAAGTCGTATTGTCCAGAAGTTAGAATGAGAGAAGAATATCGTAGAAAACGTTAATAAATACAGGGCCCAACACGGTAGCATCGGCCATTAATGAGCAGTGGGAGTGTGATTAACAAGAATAACTAACTTTGGTATGCGATCGGTTGGCTGAACGTTAAAATATTGCATGGTATCTTTTGCAAACGAGAATATGATGCAATTTAATGCTTCATTAACCACAATTTGACCAAGTATGCAACTCTCCATCAGACACAGGAATTAAAGAAGGCTCACTTGTTCGTGAGTCAGCTTAATACTGCTGACTTCGCGCTTTCCCAGCCCCCTGACATCTTCCCCTCACATCAAGCTTACTATATAAACACAGAGCTCGGCGACGATCACGACAAAGGAGCAGAATTATGGAACCTTGAAAGCCCTTGTTGGTCAACGGACCAAGCATCAGACCGGGCAGATTTACAATATCCATATTTCTTAGTTCATCACTGCGCAGTCGCCGATATATACAACACAGTTATATTATGCACTGCGCCGCCCAGATACTGCGACCACACACACACACATCGTCATCGCTTACTGCGTCTCCTCGCAATGCATGAAATACATTCGTGTGGGTAGGCTGTGCTGATGTCGAGACATATCGGGGGTAAAACATGGGATGTTGTCGACGTCGTGCCTTTAAACCGAGCAAGCGCACAAGCCTCGGTCAAAAATAGGGAGCTTCTGGTGTCGTCATCGTCTGAGTTGATGCAATCAATAAGATCTGCCTTGATTCAAGCGATATCGAGATAACTTTGACCAAAATCGTTCATTCGTAAACATGCCCGAAGCATCTGCCATAACGCTAAAAGAGAAACCACAGCCTCATACTCCCCAGTACGCCATATACGTAAGTGCCCAAGAGAAAAGGAAATGAATATTTTATACAATAACCAAGTCATCATCGTCATCGTCGACCATGACCTGCGGGTCGTGGAGCTCGTCCCCTAGACTCTCCCTCCCAGCTTCACGGATACCTTTATCTGTCACAAAGCGAGTCTTTTTCCGCACTGGCGGTTGTTCATCCTTGCGTAGCTTTTCTCCCTCCTTCATTTTTGCAAGCTTATCTTTTAGATTGCCCCCCCAACCAAAGGCTGTCGGACCGCTATTTGCGACTGAACCGGCCTGAGAGCCAGCTTGAGAGCTGTCGGGGCGCTTTCGTTTTACAGGACTCAGATGAATGGCTGAATCTCTCCCCAACAAGCCCAGTGACTTTGCGTCTGGTCTGCTAGCCTCCCCTGACGCATGTGCAGAGCTCGCAGACTGGGTAGAAGTACCCGTGGCAGGAAGTGCTGCAGTCCTTGAACCAGCCTGACGCATATAATCCCTTCCAGCTGCGTTGCCAACTTGACCGAGCTTCTTCATCATTTCACGCTCCTTCTCTTTCGCCTCCAGATCTCTTTTCAGGAATTCCACTCTCTCTTTTCGATCATTCGGTGTTCTGTCCTTCCCATCAATTAGATCTGCTGCGCTCATGGAACGTGAAGCGAACCAATGCGTTTTTGTTTCCCAATCATATTGTCTGGACGACTCCTTTTTCTTTTCAGCGCCCCAGCCATAAACTTCTCTAGAGTTATTCTTCCTGGCGCCGAAACTGCTTCCGTTTACCTCCATTCTTGTCGAACGCTGTTTGCGAATGGCTTCATTGGAGTGGAATTCGCAGTAATGAGTACGCTTCTTATTGATCCAAACACCACATAAATCACCATCCTTCTTTACTGACTGACAGCCCCCAAGATCACGAGATGTGCCAACTTCGATGATCGAGTCATCGTCTGAATTGATGACAAGACTGAATTTGCCAGTATCATGTCTTCCGGGTGGTGGTGGCATAATAGTAGGGTTGAGAATCGCAATGACAGTCCCTTCTGTGAGCTTCCAGTATCTTGTGAAGCCAGAGTTGAAGAGAAAAAGGTCCAATTCCCATTCTAGATCGACTAGGGTCATGACCATGTACTTCCCCCTGTCCTCCGTCTTTCCATTCTTCTGTGTTGGCTTATGAGCACGAGGTTCTGACTTCTTTGCTAAGATACCAAACACCACGATGTCTTGCTCAATGTCTGGCAGACCAAAGTCTGGTGCTTTAACGACTTTCAGTAAATCTTTGATTGTGTAGACTTTCTTGCCGGAGACATGCCTTGCAAGAACACCATGTGGCAAAATTCTCTTGGATAAGTGAAAACTCGAGTATGGTTCAAAGCCTGCCGCTTGTTCTTCAGATACTTCGCCAGGGGATGTTTTTTTCTTTCGAACCAAGGCTGCAGAAGTTGATGCCGGAGCCTTCTTCTCTGCAGCTTGAACGTTAGGCACAGTGTAACTTCGTTGCAGGCCAACCGGTTTTGTTGCCCTCATGACCTCCTCCCTTGAGAAGGTCGGAGCTTGCAATGGCTCATCTGGTATCTCGATGGCTTTCTTTTTGTACTGCTCCATCTCATCCTGGCTGATACCAAATGCATTTGATCTTAACTTTTGAATGTCCTTTTGTCGCTGAGCCCGGGCAGCCTCATCTGTCCTCGCAGAAACTAGTCGTTCATTGAAACTCATCGGACGTGTCTCTGATGAAAAAGAAGAGTTCGCGCTTCCTGTAGTCTTCGACCTTGATCTTCGCAGATATCCGGTTTGTCCGATCTCTGTTGACGTTTGCGAATCCCTGTAGCTAGGCGCACGTTTCAAAGAGATATCCCGAGCCTTGAGGCCCTTATCAATACCCAGCAATACTCTACTCGGGGATGTTTGTATTGAAGGCTCTTGGACCCTCCTGACTGGAGACGCAGGGACTTCGACATTGTTTTGTTGTCGAGCTGGCGGTGCCCTAGTTGGGGTGGTTTCGCGCCTCGATCGGCTTTGAACTTGCGTTGATATCACGAGCTCTGAGGTCGTCGTATGCAAATTCTCAGCGCTTTCTTCCATCTTTTTAGACTTCGCCGCCTGCAGCCTTTTCAATTTGAGCCGTGCCTGGATCTCTTGGAGCTTCAGCTGTAGGGTTTCCTCATCCTCGTCCTCATCGTCGTTTTCAATTTCGGCCATAAGATTCATTGACGGCAAGTTGCGAGCTCTTTTTGACGGCGAAGGTGTAGGCGATGTCATCATCTGTCGGTAACGCTCACGTCCACGCGGCGTGCTAAGCAGAGCTTCATGGGGAGATCTTGGGGGCCATTGGGCTTCGCTTGCTTGTTTGGCTGGAGAAGCTGTGGCATGTAGGGTCAGTGAATTGTCACATGAAAGTGCGTTCGGCAATTATTGAGGTCTCACCTGGAGCCATGACGATACCTGGGACAGAAAGTAAGTTTCAAGCGGGTGGCCCAGAAACCGGCCCCGTTGGTATGCAGTCACTTAGAAGGGTTTGGATAAGTGTTCGTCCTAGAGCATATAGCATATTCCCAATCGATTAGGGCGGTAGGTATAGCCTTGGGAGGGCGGCAGCCATTCAGCTGAACCTGTCGAGAGTCGTTGGCGAAGGGTAAAATGTTGAAAATGAGAATTTTAGTTGTTAATGCAGGGAATGTTTGTTTCAGTGGTGTTGAACAGGACCCCCGATGCGTTTACCAATACTAACTGGGCGGGCGCAAAGCTCTTTGCGCTGGCCAGGTCTTGGCGCCAGCCTTCATCTGCTGGAGCACCCACTAGCCTCAATCCGGTAAGTTACTCATTTGTAAAGTAGCCCCTGCAACCGTCGCGTACAAACGCGTCTCAGCGTGTTTAATTCAATATCCCATTATGCAGAACGGGCATTCCATCTTGGTTTTTATTCCGGGCTACACAATTTTCCTTAGAGGGAGCGCATCGTTCTTGGCCCATTTTCTTTCTTGGGATTTCTCAAACAGTAGCTTTGCGCATATTCATATTCATGATTAATTAATAATCTGTCATACAACGCTTACAATGGCAAGGACAAGATCGACCAAAGCTGCTGCGGCAGATACGAAAGCCTCAGAACCCAAGTCTACTTCATCCAAGTTCAGTCTATCATCTCGTACAGAGAATCCTTCGAAAGTCTTCATACTTCCCTCGAAAGCGGCGTCCGAAGCGCGCATAGTCACCCTTCCCAACCCCAGACATCGCCGACCCGCGAGATACCTAGTGTGTCCAGAGACAGGCATATATGAATTCACCAAAGTTGCGATACCAAAGACAACACCTCGAAGCTGGCTGATCGAAACTTCACCAGACTCTTCTGCGGATAGCATCAGGAAGACTGGCGTATCCATGGGTCAGGATCTTTATCTGGCTACTTTAATCGACCCCCTGTTTCTGATCCTCCCAGCGTTGACGGAAACCCAGTCAAAAAACTCAGAAGGAAAGCGGCTGTTTCTTTCCAGTGACGACTACTTTGACAAGCTACCTCAAGGGCCTTCGCATTTGGCCGAAATCGTGCGATGCGATAAGACACGGAAACTCATCGAGAGCCGAATGTCCGCGGTTTGCGACACTGTTGAGGCAGGAGATGAGAGCATGTTCCGGATAAATGAGAGCAAACTCGTTAAACTCGTCCTAAAGAAGGCTAAGAGAATGGGCGAGGGCGGACTTGCCCCAAGTATGGAGGAGAAGTTCGTGAAGAAGGCTCTGGAGGCACCTATCCTTGTACAGAAGCGAGAAAGAACAGAGGTTACGGCAACGACAAGGATAGAGTCCCAGGCATCGAATTCGGACTCAGCCGATTCCCAATCGACTGCCGCAACGACAGAAACCGAAGTCTCTCAAAGCTCTACCGCAGCCACCTCTTTCACTGAAGAGACCACCACAGAAAACATCGTCAGTGCTATGGAGGCAACTCCTGATATCTTAGATCTTCAGAGGTTACGAATCGCATTCAATTTCATCTGTTCAAGCTACATAGCAGCACCGCTTGCAGCTCAGCTTGAGGGCCTACTTAAAAAGGAAGCCATGATAGACTTCTCGCCTTTGGAGGAGTATCTGGCTAAACTCAGCAAATTACGCACCGAAGCCATGGCTGCTCACTCTATCGATTACTCTCGCAAGCGTGGCTTGGACGAGGAGGAGGACGAGGCCTTTGTGAAGAAGAGAAAGATGGAAGAAGAAAAGAAGAAGAAATCGCTTGAGAGCAAGGGAGTTCGTGATCTCAAGAAAGTCAACACTAAGGGCATGAAAAAGATGAGTGACTTTTTCAAGAAGAAGTAATAAAAATCTCTATTGGGTATCTGTCATTAAAACGTAAGATGGACCTGTTTGGTCTATCTGGTCCCCCTAGCTCGGCGCGCACCAAATCCGCGGCCAATGTTGGAGCTTCCGCGAGTGCTTGGTATCGATGTAGTGCTTTCAGATGTATAGCTAGAGCCAACACTCCTTGTGGTGGTGGCTCGGCCTCGTGCCCTGGTAGTACCTCTGAGTCCTCTGCTTCCTCTTGTTCCTCGTGCGGGTGCAGCTGCGGCTAGTCTTCGCCTCTCCTCTTCTTCTTCTCGCCGCTGTCTCAACTCCTCGCGCCTTTGTTCTTCTTCGGCAGCTCTTCGCTCAGCAGCCTGCTGCTTCTGAATGGCATCAGCCTCTTGTTCAGCAATGTCCTCTGTTGCGCCTTTCCATGCAGGATTCAGAATTAATCGCTGGTTATGCTCTGTTTGGGATAATATCCGTGTCCATGTGTTGAGGAGAACGGAAGCATTATTCACTGTGCTCAATACGGTCTGTAGCTAGTCAGTATATAGATGTAAACTTGATGATACAATGAGAAACATACGTTCATATTACCCCCTGCACGTTCTAGGGTTGAGATGACGCCCTCAATGGACTCGTTTATGCTCCGGACACCTTCAAGCTCCTTGCGAAGTGCGGCTTCATGATCGATAGGCTCCGGACGCTCTTGTGTTGGCGTTTTGGGGGTTTTGGGAGTTCTAGGAGTCCTTGGCCGAGATGTCGGTGGACCATCATCATTTCCTGGAGACTCCCAGATATTGGACTCCGTGTATTCGGTTGTATCGTCAGCCATTGCGACAGATAGCTATATCATAGAAGCGGGTCCAGCCTGTTGGGAATAGTCTCAGTGACCACGTTGGAAGCGCTGGTGTATGGCCACAAAGAGGTCGTATGTTTCGAGGCGTCCCACGTTTCAAATATCGTGTAGACGACGTTGTGGCGTATGCAGTGTCAGTTTAAGCGCTTGTTGATTTGATTGTCATGGGTTGCTATAGAACGGCAGCCTTTTGTTTAATTCATGAGGGGCACCGCTATTGTTCCCACTCATTGATTTAAATTCATAGCTCATGGCTGTATATTGATTGGCCATCATCTGTCGCGTAACAGACGCGTCAGGAGGGGTTGCTGACCCGACGGACGCGGTTAGGTTACAAGTGGACCTATCTTTTAGTGGGTAAAACCCGGTCGCACAACCAAGAATAGGGAGGCTGGGAGGCTGGTGCACGCTCCAGGGTAGTTTTGTCCCAGCCACTTCTCTCATCCTGATTCTTCTTTCTATTCAAATGTAAACATCTTACCCTACAAACCCCCATCTCTAACTCTACCATTATCAACAATTAGCCAGCGGCATCTGTCATTGCGCTCTTCTATTGTTATACACCAACACTATATACCCCTTTTCAAGACGACGACTGTAGTTCACCGAGTCAACTGCGTTGTTTATCACGTCACTCAACGACGCCAATTCGAAGTAATCCTCTCGGGTAGACCTGGCAGCCATCGAGAACATACTTCTAGTATCAAGTTGAGATCATCCCTTGAGGGTTGAGCTTAATATTTCTGCAGCGCCCCCCAACAGTTGCAATCGATAATCGGCACTGACTGCCACTGCCACTTACTGCCTATCAAGATGGCCGAAGAACACGGCTCTACCACTCCTCCACCGCCCACCCGCATCCGCACTCCGCCAACTCCTCGCCTCGGATACCAGGACAACTGGGAGCCTTTTACTCCTCGTAAATCTGCACGAATTTCATCACAACGAATAAGGTCTCCATCACCTGGCGCATCACATCGTCAAGTTCAATCACCGAACACTGCCAAAAAATCAAACAAGAATTTAGGCGTTGCCATCGCTTCACCTTTGCCGCATAAGAAGCGCATGCCTGCCAGCGATTTTGTGCGCCGCGCAACAGAAAATATGCAGGCGGAGACTTCTCGCGATGGCGCGAGTCGTCACCCTCATGAGCGATCTACTTCTTCCGTTACTGGAGCCGCTGGCATGCTTCCCACGCCATCAAAGACTCCTCAAAAACCACCTACCGAAAAGAAAGCCGCACACATCAAATCAGTTGCCCGTAACCTTTTCAGTTCTGATGCCGACGAAGCAAATTTGACACCTAGGAAACGAGCTTCCAAGAAGTACAGTGGCGTCTCGATGGAGAGCTTTTCCGTGGAAGAGGTTGAGGAACCTATTGAGATCTTCACCGACACCCGTGATCGAGTTCCCGTTCGCGACCAGAGTCAAGAGAACCCATTTCTTACATCGGAGAACCCACTCTTCAGCGATGCTCCCCGACCTGAAGTTACTAAACGTCACGACAAGCGCAAGGTCAAGGTACCCGGAGAAGGCATCAAGACTGTCGACGATCTTGCTGATCGCAAGGATGGCATGGTGTACACTTTGTAAGTTATCATTCCGAAGAGTATTGTACAAATACTAATTTGAACAGCCGCGGAAAGAGATTCTTCCGCAAGTGGTCTGAGCAAGAGATGGAGGATTTTGATGACCTACAGGCGGCAGAAGAGGACCCTGAAGTTCATCTCAACCGTCCATTGACTCGAGCTTCTATCAAACCTCGCCTTCTGTTCCGGAATGCTAGGACGGATGAGCAGATCGAGGAAGAGGAGGCTGTTACTGACGTCGAGGACAACGACGAGGAGCTAGCATTCCCAACAACTCCATCCGCGTCTAAGCCACAGCGTGCTTGCACCCCTGAAGCACCCAGGTTTGCACCGGCTTCACCACCCTCTACTCGACGGGTCACTCGATCCACCAATAAGTTGCCCGACGAAGGCACTCCTATCAAACCACCCGGAAAGCGAAGCCCCTTCGACTCTTGGCGACGAACAAAGGAGGGTGTTGTCAAATCGCCATCACGTAAACGCTCTACGAACAGCGTCGACACTAGGGAGTCCAAGCGCACCCGCATCTAAGGAAACCCCTCCCCATGCATAGGCGTTACATTTGCTTTCTACCACACTGTTGTGTCACAGTCAAGTGGCACAAACTTTGATAATTGTGCATATGGTTTGCCTCTATCATTCACTCTATAATGGAATTTCGGACCGGTTTTATGGCGTTGGATGGAGTTGGCGCGTTAAAAGGACCAGTAGGCTGTTAGGGACGAGGGCATGTATTGCATTGAAAGAGAGCGTACTGATTGATTGTTGATACCTGACTTCGACAGAGGGAGAGAGGATGGAAGCCCATATCTGTTTCGGTTTATTCTATTTGATGAGGTTCGGTATCGGCTGGTGTGGTTCGATAAGGGTTTTTTCCTTTGGAAGTCTTCGATTCTGTGAGCCCCGGTTTTTAGGTAGTTTTTTTTCATGATGAAGTCGAATAAAGGAAGAGACAAATTCATGACAATTACATGAGTCCCCTCCTAATGCCTGTGCTTGTGAACATTAAGCCCAATTGGAAGTCATTCTGTGACGTACTGACGTGCTTAGCGCTCTCTCTGACTCTACATGTTTGCCCCACGTGCCCCTCACTGATTTCACCCTAATATTTGATTTCATCAAATACTCTACGTATCTCATAGGCATTACAAGTGAGTTGAGTCTTCTCTCTATTCTCTGCTTGTTTTCTTCTAAAGGATAAAGATACTAACCATTAGACCAGCTTGGATAGACTTTGTGAACCCTTCACCATAGCTCAAGATGCATATCCTCGTTACCAACGACGATGGGCCGCCATCACCACACTCTTCTCCCTACGTGCACTGTCTCATTCAACAGCTCCAGCAAGCAGGCCACGTTGTATCAGTCTGCCTGCCTCATACTCAGAGGTCATGGATCGGAAAGGCACATATGATTGGGCAGACTCTCAAGCCTCTGTACTACCGCCCTTCAAATGTCGTCCACGGTGAGGATTCTCCGGGCACCACTCACCATCGACCCT
The DNA here is from genome assembly GCA_002982035.1 of Fusarium algeriense. Lineage (NCBI taxonomy): Eukaryota > Fungi > Ascomycota > Sordariomycetes > Hypocreales > Nectriaceae > Fusarium > Fusarium algeriense. Next base: position 4,415 of record PVPY01001847.1, on the reverse strand, counting down.
CTCCTTCAGGAGATGTCGAGGAATGGATATTGATTGATGGGACACCGGCTTCTTGTGTCCAGATCGGCCTTCACCACTTCTTCCAAGATCGAGGCCCTATCGATCTTGTTGTTAGCGGACCCAACTATGGCAGAAACACCACCGCAGTCTTTGCTCTCAGCTCGGGAACGCTAGGCGCCGCTCTAGAGGCTGCTGTCTGCCAGAAGAAATCCATTGCTTTGAGCTTCGCCTTCTTCACTCGAAACCATGACCCAGTTATTATTGAAGCAGCTTGCCGACGCAGCGTCAAGGTTATTGAAACCCTTTACAGCCAATGGCCCACAGATGGCAGTGCAGACCTCTACAGCGTTAATGTACCTTTAGTAGAGGGTCTGGAAAATAACAAGGCTATCTGGACCAACGTTCTGCAGAACTACTGGAGAGAAGGCGGATGCTTCCAAGAGATCGAAGGTGAGGCCGGGGACGAGAACGAAGAAGAGGAGAGAATACGTGAGGGTGTTGGAGGTGAAGTAGATGATGCTTCTCGACCGAGCTCACGAAAAGGACATACCCATAAACACTTCAAGTGGGCGCCAAAGTTCACCGATGTATATAAGAGTGTGGATGAGTCTGGCCCTGGTAACGACGGATGGACTGTCAAAGAGGGATTGACAAGGTATGCTCGTTTAATATGCGAAAATTCTATCGCTGACCTTTTTAGTATCACTCCCCTCAAGGCAAACTTCATGCATGGCCCAGGAGAATGGAACCAACAGGAACTCAAACTGTAAGTACCCTTGATCGAATGATGTGCGACGGGCAGGGCTGGGAGAGAAGCGCGATGCCTGTATTCTACCAAGACTACCAATAGACGTATTCTTACTGTTGATAAAGGGACTCGGGTTCAGAGGCAAACCAAATCAAGCAAGAGGTGGTATTGAGGCAAAAGAGCCCTTCGGTTCAAGCCGTTATCTCCTACGAAGACTCTTATGTCCAGCCACTCATTCTTTCCGCCCTCGACTCCTTATTCCCCGGAGGCATATTTAATGTAATCACTGAAGTAACGGAATCTGATGAGCCAGCTCTTATGAAAATCGCTCCTTCAGGAGGGAGTATCCTGCAGATCACGGCGTACGAGGCCATCGACTTTGAGTATGCCGCCAGCCATGAGCGTACAACTCTGATCAACAGCTATATGATTCGAAAGGCTCTTATCCGAAAACACTTTCTGTCCACTACCGTGGATCACTGGGTCGCAAAACACCCCGATTCCGTCTTGAAATCGCACATCAAGCGCAGCGAAGCCTTTGAGGTCGACTTTGCCGAGTTTCTAGACGATGCTCTTGTGGAAGCTTTTGATCTCCGTGAGAGTATGGAACGAAATGAACAACAGTCAAATCCTGAGGATAAGGAGTGGTGGATCCTGAAGCCAGGAATGAGTGATCGTGGTCAAGGCATTCGACTCTTCAGCTCGATGGATGAGCTCCAGAATATCTTTGACATCTGGGAGGAGGACCAACCTGATACTGATGACGAAGAGGAGGAAACTGCTCGGAGAGACGATGATGGGGACTACATTACGACCTCGCATCTGCGGCACTTTGTTGCGCAGCCGTATATCCACCCGCCCCTTCTGGTCGATGATGAGAAGCGCAAGTTCCACATTCGCACTTACGTGCTGTGTACAGGAAGCCTCGATGTCTGGGTTTACAAGCACATGTTGGCACTCTTTGCTGGGAAGCCCTATGCTGCGCCGGCAGATGCACCAGAAGATATCGAGTCTTTTCTTACCAACACATGTCTCCAGGATTCGCCAAACGAGAACACTGTCCGTCGTTTCTGGGACTTGCCCTTGACAAATGACATGCGTGAGGATATCTTCCGCCAAATCTGTGACGTAACTGGAGAGATTTTCGAAGCTGCAGCAAAAGCTATGCCTATCCACTTCCAGGCCCTGCCCAATGCCTTCGAGGTCTATGGTCTAGATTTTCTTGTGGATGCTAAAGGAACTGCATGGCTGCTTGAGATTAATGCATTCCCCGACTTTAAACAGACTGGGGGTGACTTGAAGGAGATTGTGTCTGGGTTCTGGAAAGGCGTACTGAGACATGGAGTTGCGCCCTTCTTTGGAGTTGAGAACTCGATCAAGGATCAAGAGGGCGCCGAGGACATGGTTCCCGTCCGTAAGGTGGATTTGGGACGGCGATAAAGCGTACGTTCACTGAAGATAGAGTCACCAAAGATGCGGGGGATTATGTGGTCAACACCTAGCTCGGGGAGTTCAAAAGTTCTTTGTTTTACATTCACGTCATGTACTTGTCGCACTTATCATACCACCATGTTACTCCAGTGAAACACAAGTAGCACAGAGATAGAACCGAACTCAAGTAAACTATGATTTAGATGTGCGCGGCACAGCCCATTTCACCGGGTGGTCGTTATCTTGACAACGGGATATGCCCAAGCTCCTCGGAACACCGTGACCCCGTTATTGCAAGATCCGCACAAGCAAAACTAGAAAAGGCGAAATAGCACATGTAAAATTTCTCACCGTAGTTTGGTGGTTAAAAGTCTATCATATAGGAGAGTGTCATCTAAAGAGGAGAAACAAGCCCCCATGATTTCGTGTTTGTAAAAACACAGCCACGATGCGGTGGAGTTGAAAGCAGGATCCTCCAAAAGCCATTTCCTTCATCATATGCCCCTTTGTAAATCTTCGTAGAGTCAAAATTATGGAAATTTATCAATAAGGCAGTTGATTCTTGCTGCGCCGTAGCGAAGCAGGGACTTTTAGTCCACAAGGAGGCTGTGCTATGGTAGCAGCTAAGGATTTGATGATGCAACTGGAAGAATCTCTCTGACGAAATGAAATCAGACGTTTCGGATTGCTTGGGTTTTGTAATTGTGAATATAACTACAGTACGTATCATGTCAAATACGTTAGGGGTTTTGTTATTTGTTGTTTACAAGGGCATACATCTACTTACGTGAGATTGAGATGACGAGATATGACAAACAAGGACCGTCGTACTCCGTACAACTACTGGGAACCGGATTTTGCCAGGATATTTGAAAGGATTTCTCCTCCATACCTTGCTTATGTTTTTTCACATACACTCCGTCATTTGGTATAACTTTGAGATTAGTCTTGTCAGGACAGTTCATGCTTTACAGACTTTAGCCTTTCCATCTTTGCGCCTGGCTTGTCAATTGGTAAGTCATGGCAACCCCCTCTTCTCTTCCTACTCTTATGGGTTCGGGTTCTAAATTTATGGGGTGTATTAGACTTTTACAAGGCATAATCGGGATCTTCCAGTTTCGTCTTATGCATTTCCAAAGTGGTTAAGAAATCCCAGGATAGGCGATCCAAGTCTGGCTTGAATCTGCCTCATTACTTGGAAGACGAATACGGGCTAGCGAGATGGCATGAAAGGAATTATCATCAAGGAGGTACATAAGATACTGATCCGCGAATTTCGCGGTCTAATATCGCGCTATAGAAGGCGAAATATCTACGTATCGACGGCCTTTGAAAGCAGCTAGCAGCATGTACTTTTGAATGTATCTCGGAGATAGGAACCAATCGTACTACTCATGCTGTCTTCACGTAGGCCGAATGATGGATGATAAGCCGCGTAGAATGTAGTGACGCACTCGACCTTCAGCATCGATCATGAGTCTGGTAATTTGTTGAATGTGGCTCAGACAAAAATAAAACTTGAGCTTAGTTCGTAGTAGAACAGCTTCTGCAGACAAACAGATAAGCTTTGTAATATGTTTGACTAGAGCATTCAACATCATGTAATGTAACAAGCATTGCCTACTAGGTCGCCTGTAAGTGATAGCTGGAGGGTTAAGATACGAGTTGAGATGCCACTTGGTTTGCTAAGTCTATTTTCCTGCAGGACTGTTTCAACCGACTCGGTTGGAGATGCCATAAAGCTTCTACCGAAAGATTAAATCACTAAATCATTTCATTACTAGCAAAATACCAGCGAACGTGAGGCCAAAATCAAGAGAGTAAGGAATATACCGGGAGCCTACTGGAAACTTGCGTGTTCGCAAACAATGGCTCTTCTTATTAAAATTAGCCGATGGAGGCTGAGTAATGTCACCAAACGTAGTCATGTAACGATAGCCATTGCCTAGCTGCCTGGGTATCAGATTCACCTATTGAATTTATTGCGAAGTATTTGAACCAGTCTGGGATTTTTAAACTCAATTCAGCTTGGCTTGGCTTGGCTTGGCTTGGCTCGGCTGAGTTTGGCTTGGCTAGATGCGTAAGATCCTTGCTGCATAATCTGCCAGATGAAAGATTTCTGGGCAAAGATCTAAAGTGTAAGCTGATTGGTCGACAATTCAAGATTTCGTTTCCTAAACGGAGACGTGAACAACTCTTTTTCCACGACAATTGACCATATTTCAATTTAGTATAC
>PVPY01001844.1:0-11292 GCA_002982035.1 Fusarium algeriense | reverse complement strand
GGTGAAGGGTAAAAAGGGATATTTACAGAACCAATCATCTTCCATCCTTCCACTACGTATCCTGAGTTTCGAGTTAAACGCCCTTACAGCATCCTTGAATTGAACGCCACTACTTATTCTTTAACTATGTATTTATAAACCGGCCGCCAGCGTAGATATCTTTCTAAATCACTATTGCTCGCTATCTAAGCTTCCCTTGTCGACGTCTTCCTTCTATATTGCTTGGCGCGGAGCATCTCCCCTGCAAAGAGTCAACAGATCACCAATCGCATAACTAGAGGCTTTATGTTCGCCATTACTTGGTGCTTTGGGAAATGACATAACGACAAAACCGGTCCTAGGGTAGTGAATTGGTGTGGTTTTACGGATAAAATGTAGGATGTTGCTCTAGGAGCGACTTCGAAGAGCGCTGGATGGACTAGTCAGGTCCATGCAAATGACGAAAATTGCAATGTTTTACTTTGGGCGACGACGACTTTTTCCCTGCTGCAGGGATTTGAACCAGTTAGTAGTTCAGTGCAGATTCTCACAAATGAGTGGGGAACAAAGAGATGTACTTCTAGAAACCTTTCTTTCCAAATATAGTAATTTGATACAGTCGATATTCGGCTGCGAGATTGGTTGACGGTATATTACGAAATTGAGTCAACGTGTGCTTTGAAAGTGTCTGAAGTACATAGAGAATGCACTACCTTGGAGCCGTAGGAGTATTTGCACGAATTTATGGGCCGAAGCTATCAGATAAAGGATATGATCTTAGGCCGTTGAGCATAGCAACAGAGCTTTTGTTACTGTCCTGGCATTCACCAGTAGGAGTAAAGTCGTTGCCTACCGTTATTTTACCCATCACTTCATCCAAAACCAGTATTCTCGAGAAAGTAAGTTGCAACTCAGACCTAGTACGGCGATGCCAAACTCGAGAAGGACCTCTACGCATGGTTTGAGCCTTGTAGCTGACTCTGCCATGGCACAATGAGATAGTTCCAGGTCTCTGCCGAAGGAGGCTCGCCGCGGCGATCCTTCAGACCAACTGCTGGGATGACGATTGCGGCAGTAACAACTCATTTGAATGCTACAAAGCCTAACACCCACAGACGTTTCGCATCACTACTAATAGACATAACTACCGCAGCCATGCCATCAAAATCTTCCATCTTTCGAGGCCGAAACAAATCTTCTCCAATATTACATATCCTAGCATTAGACGAGATCATCTGGGTGCCCTGAACCCTTTGCTCATCACATACAGCAGCCTCGCTCACTTTACGCTGCTTTAATAATTGGTAAATGTCCTTCCGTTGAGGTTCTCGGACGAATCTTATGGGGAAGTCATTGCTTTAGGCAGTTGTTTTGTACTATGGCAGTTAGCGACTTTGAACCAAATCTTTATCTGCCATAAGTTCCATATCCTCTTAGAAGAAGAATAAAAACCCTCAACTTGTGAAGTTCTGTCCTATACGGACATAGTCGGGTTCACCGCGTTGAATTGGCCGGTGCCGTGGTCCTTTGCATCGGCCGTTGAAGTCAAGCCAGTGTCTACCCTGAAGCTTACTCCAACCCGCTGCTGCCAAGACCCCGCGACCTATATATAGCTCGAGCTTAAAAGGGATTTTTAACAGGGCGCTAGCAGCTGGCACCGGGCAGAATAGTGTAAAATTCAGAGCTTAGAATTAATTTTCCTACTAATATATACCACTAGGTTTAGTATATAGACAGGTAAAACTAAGGCCATCCACTTTGCAATACCTGGGGAGGTAATATGCACTAGGCTAATAACTAATTATAGTATAGTAATTCTATTAAAACTAGGCAGGAATATAAGTACCTACATTAGTCTAATTATAGAATTATTATAAACTATTATTATAATCTATTTAATAGTATATAAATCTAGTATATAGTTACCTATATCTATAAGCTTAGACCCTCTATAGAAATTAGGGATATAGTTATAATTAATTAAATATATAAAGAGGTATGAGTTATAATACTTATGCAAATATTATTAAGAATAGAGCAGGTCTGCTTAAAGGTCAGCTATTACTGCCGTCTCGCATCTGCTATTACTATAGACAGTAAACTTCCAAGCGTTAGCTACTATTGCTAATAGTTATTGTCTTAAGTAAAAGACAGTTATTTATGCATTTTCGGCGAGGGTTTTTTGGTCATGCGGAAAGGTCCGACTTTTCAGCCAAAAGCTTCTTTCTAGGCAGCTGTGAGGGTGTTGACTATGACCCTTATGATGTGGAGGTATGTGTTTTTTATCAATGTGCAGGGCTCGAAGTCTATTCCGCCCACCAAAGTAAAACAACAAGCTGACAGACAACAGGTGCAAAGTGGCATACAGCCGCATCCATCCACCTCTGTCATCGGACTCGTTGCCTGATATCTGTCCCGTGCCTCATTACTTCGATGTTATTATCGTCTCCCTCTGCCAAGAGCTGCTTCAGCTGAGCAACCGAGTCTTCCATTTTGAAGTGCTGTCTCCCTCTGAATCTGGTTCCTTAGCTCTCCGATCTTTACCACCTGCTAGCAATGCAGTGCTTCACAGGTCTTCAACTGAGCTTTACAGCTCTCGTGTGCATTGATCGCGGTATGTAGGTTCTTCTGACGGGCGTTTTCTGCTCCACGAGATGGTAAGGGTTTGCCGCTTTTTTCAGTCTGTCTATATGATTTAGCACTTTCCACTCTCCCTGAAGGTTCTGAATGGCTTTTTCATAGTTCTGGAGTAGTTTGTTGGCAGTTTCTATATCATGGCGCAGTTGCTTCACAAACTCCGCCTTATCTTCAACCTCGATTTCGGCAAGCTTTACCTTTCCCTGAGCTTCTTTCCACTTCTCCTCATAGGCTTTACGTTGTGACACCGTAGCAACAACACTTGCCGCGGCGGATGGCAAAAGGCGAATTATGTGGAGGGGAGTCGACAGCACCGTCTGTAGTCGATATAGAAGACTGTACTGCCTCTCTTTCCAGGTCGTGTGGATGATCGTAGATGCCTCTTGGGCGGTGGTCTGGTAGCGGTTCAACTGCTGTTTTCGAAGAACTTGATTGGGTAGTAACCTTCTCCAGAGGGGGAAGCGTTGTCGATTGAGGCACTCATGGTGTGAAGATGGATACAGCAGTCGAACCCAATGGCCTCTGCCTTGGAGTCTGTGTACAAAAAGAGCTCTTGGTCTGTGGCTGTGGTGTTGACGGACCAGCACGCCCTTGCTGCTCATGTGAAATCACCAGGAGCCTTTTAATATACCGCTGACGATGCTTTCGTGGGTTGATGGTTTGAGGAACTGGCTTAATTAGAAGAGTACAGGACAGCCAATATAAAGATGTCACAGTTAGAGCCGTCGCTTTGCTGTGGACAATCCTAGTCATGGAGTGTTAGGATATATAATAATAGAGGTGAAAGTTGCAACTTGCCTTATGAATTATCCCGAACCTATCAAAACTTTTCAGCCCTTCTCTCAGCCGGTTAGCAAGTTCCAACATGTGCCTCCAGAAAGCGGCTAGAGAGTTATAATGATGGATGAAGCCCGCTTTCACATCCACATGACAGAGAGACCAGTGTGCGTTTTCACTCAAGAAGAAAACCGGGTTGTTGGCCTTGACCTCTCGGGACCTCTGTGACCTAGTGAATGGGTATCCAGGTTCAAATATCTGCCAGTCGTGAGGGCAATGGAAAAGGTCAGTGCAACCTTGGGTGTCATAGCTAGTAAGCCATTCGTCGCGTTCCAAATGGCGCAGAGTGTCGGCTTCAGTTTCTCGCCGGACTGGGGGACAGATATCATCGGTGTTGACGGATATGACACTCTCTGGTCTAGGGCTTTGCCGTCTTGAGCTTTCTACGGGCGCCACGGGTGCACGAGCGTTGTTCAACGCGCTGGGAACCGCTTTGGATGCATAGTTGGGGACCAATAGAGCGCCTGAACGCGTTAACTGCTAAGTCCTCTTAGCTTGTACTCTTGTCACGTCTCAATAAAAAGATGGAAATCTACCGGCCAGTTGCGGATCTTTGAGTTGTTTCGTTGAACCGCTTTGTACATGATGTTGTATTCACCATACTTCTCCCACATCTCTTTAGGGTCTCGTCCTGCTGTTTTGGACTTATTGTTCATCTTTCTCATCGGTGGCATGAGGTTTTTATCGTTCTCTACTTTCTGAGCATACTCCGGAGGCCACAACATATCCTTGAACACTGTGACACTCGAACCGTTGACGCTATATGCTGTGATTACTACGATCGAGTCACTGGTTGGTTCAGTGGGTGCCGTGGCGCGCTCTGGTGTCTCAAAAGCCGAGCCATCGAATATACTTGTCTTGGTTACCTTTGAGCGACCTGGTGATACCGACCTTGATCGCGGCCGCTTTCGCCACGTCCCTCTAGTTCTCGCCATGGCGCAGAGTACTACTGACCCTTATAGGATAATGAGAGCCTTGAAGTTAGTGGAAAAGATGAAGTGTGTAATTGAACCAGGGAGCAGAATGGACAGACGGCTCTGATGACGACCATCGCCTTTCATTGTTGAGAGAGAAAACAAAACAACACACAGCATTGACCAGTTTTCTTGACGCGCCTGCCCATTATACAGGCTGGTTCACAGGCAACCATGTCCAGCTCATCGCGACCAATGCGACTATCATCAAATTCTCGGTGACACCAATGCGGATACTAACAAGATGGCCATGATGACTGAGACAATGACTAAGCTGATGATGACGACGATGAGGTCCTGACTATAGAGCTATATTCAAAATCCGCCCAGTACGCAAAGACATGTCATGGCCTGAACCCGTGGCTCTTCCCATCCATGCCTTTTTAAGGTAATGTCCCTGGCGAGCTATAGTCCTCTACTGATCTGTTTGCGAAGAGCCTTTGTGAGCTACGTCAATTGACTTTCATCGACGTCCTAACTGATACCGTAAAAACTCGAAGACTTCGCGGTGCCTCGTGGGTCCAAGCCACGAGTTTCTGGCTATTTGATTTGTAGAAGCGAGCCTAAACCGGCTTTGCGAGTGACTTTCTGATCGAAAGCGGTTTAAAGCTGGAAATCTATTCATACTGGCTAATGAGCTAGCTTAAACCTAATTTCAGAGGATCCACGAGGCGCCGCGAATTTTGTGAATTAATATGGTAGTTCCTAGACCTGTGTTCAGGTTGATGGAGACATCGACTCCCAGAAGTGGATGGCAAATGTAGATATCCGCCGCTATCGTGAGCTGGATATCCTTGTCGCACATAGCGTGGCCACTGCGGTGGAGCTCGGGTTTTATGCTGGGTATACAGAGCTCATAACGTCTGTCTTGCATAGCTCCGCGGTGTCCCTCCACTTGACTCTGAAATCGCTCCCAGATAGGGTGAACAGGTTTGACTTGGCCTATGAGGGTCCTGATAGAGCTGGTGGACAACAATCGGCTGTAGAAACCCCGCAGCGTAGTTATAGAATATCTAGCCTATGATCATTGCTGCAGGTAGCGTCACGACGTGACCTAACAAGAAGAGAAGTGGAAAGGGGAACTAAGTAAAAGCTAAGCAAAATATTAAGAGGAGGACGCTATCAAGAACATAGTTAAAGCTGCTATCATACCTGGGCCTTTGATGACAAGAAATTCACCGCCACCGTCAAGTAGCAATCTTACACGTTTAAGTAAGGGATTTTAGGAACCTTAGTGTTGATAATGATGCTCCTATGAACTGGCTGGAAACTAGTGGTGGCACTTTCTCTGCTCATCAAGATAGACATGCCTTTGTGATGTCAACTCCAATACAGGTTGGAATATCAGTTTCTGTACGAGGAAGCTGGTCTCGTTAAGGCGACTTCTCTCATCCGACGCTCGCACAGACATTGATTTCGCCCTTTTCATCACTTTCATCAACATCCCTGTCAGTTATCACAATTACTGTCAGGCCATTACGCTGATTCCATAGCCGTTATCACGCACTCCAAGCTCGTCCCATCATGAGCTGAAATGCTTCTTTTGCACTTGCATTTTAATAAGCATTCCTACTTGGATTTCCATAACATAAAACCCATATTACCTCCTTTCTGCTACACTCTCAGGTACTTTTGTAAACTGGCATTTATTACTATCTCGAATGCAACTAGCCTTATAAGGTCTATAATCTCCTGACCTGCATTCTTTATATTTAAGTAGGCAGTCCTTGCAATTCGTAGTGCTCGACATTCTGCGAGTTAAGATGACAAGTTTGACCTTCACCTTGGAAGTAATCTCGGCTCTGACTTAGCTACGCCCGGTGCCAACTCCTTACCCCACGAAAGGACATGCCACCTCAATTCTTTTTTCGATCATGGACAGCCGAGCTAATTAGTGACGAGCGATAAACAGTCTTTAAGAGCAAATGCTATTTACATATGGATCTGGGCAGTTCAGTAGAACTTTCTGGCTAGTAAGGCCATCTTCTAGTTGCTCATTTCGCGAAGCTTTTTCAACCGACCTCTTCAATGAAATAGTCCGTTTTGTACCGAGCCTGTCATAATGAATTTCTCTGGCCGCCTTGCAACAACGAAACCGCAATTCGAATACTTGATCCTAGCCGTTGAACCCTGCCCACTTAGATTCACAGCACGAAGTGCGATGAAAATCACCAAACAGCAGTAGAGGCTCATGTGAAGTCTTTCTGTGTCGCATGGATTATGTCTGTATCTATGTTACTGGCCATCCTTTCATGATTATTCAGTTGCCATAGTCTCTTTTTCTTCCAACACCACTCCAACTTCAAGTAGACTACGTCTGTCGTGATCAGTCAAGGGCTTGTTTAGATCTTCCATCACCTGGTGCATCTTTTCCATCCAGTAACCCAGTAGGAAATCCTTCAGGCAGACATTCTCCTTCTCATAAGCTTGTTCAAATTCCTCGTCAAGATCATGAAGTCGATTAATCAACCATCGGTCCTCGTTGAGGATTTCGGCAATCTCTCCTTCACAAGCCGCGGGTAGAGAAGTACGCAACAAGTCGTTTTGCACGTAGCAGATGGGTAAATGCCTCACATGTAGAGACCTCATCGTGAGTATATAGATTATACATTTACTCAAGTATAAAGTTTCCGAACCATGTGTCAAGTTGTCGATCACGTCAAGTACATGGATGATGCCATCGATATTGGTCACAATCTGCTTGAAGAAGTCTTGAGGGTCTTCGTACCAGATTCCGGAAACCATTGCAGATAAAAGATGTGTCAGAGGTCGGTTAAACGCTCCTGCAATACATGGGCATGGAACGCTCGATCGGGATTGACTGTCACATATCGCCAAATAAAGGGTTGGTGATGCCCGAAATTGTGCAGCGGGGGAGAAGCACAAATCAGAATATGGAGAAAAGAGACTCTCACCCACATATGTTGCAAAGCGAAAGAGGAAAGACTGTTGAAAGGGTCCCAAGGAGTAGTCCAATTCAAGATCGTGCTGTAATAGCCAATTAATGTGAGCCAGGGATTCGCTGTGCGAACTGTAATAGTGAAGCACGTTGCTTGCTAAAACCGTCGGAACTCCGCTTTCATCTTTGGGTTCGATACCGCATTTGTGTGCCAAGGTAAGAACCTCGACGTGGTGAACATAGCTAAAGAAGCTCGGAGGGAGGTTCCACCCTGGTATAAAGGGCTGCCGTTCCGGGTCATATGGTTTGAGGCTGTCACTCAAAAGAACCGCTAGACTTCTTGACTCACACTTTTTATCGTACAGCCTCTCCCACAAAAGCACTGCACTCGCGTCCGGTATCGACTCTGCAGTTGTTTCATATTGGCTCAGGAAGTTACCAGGAAGAAAGCGTATGGCGATGTCCCGCAACCTGATGCGTCGATCTTTGAGATGCTCAAAGAATAACAGCCGGGCTCTGAAGGAACAACCTTTCATGGTTTGAGATAGCCTCCAATGTATGACCACGCTGCAGTCGGCCTCAAGGAGCAATTTGACGGCTAAATAGCAGGTGCAGTCCTGACAGATGGTCCACTGGTCTGGGGCTCTGCAAAAGATCTTGCTATAAAATAGTGCATGACTCAAAGGGTCAAGTCCTAAACAACACCAATTGTTCAACAAAGGACGAACAGGTTCATATGTTAGAAGGACTTCCAGCCCAGTCGGCCAGTGGCAATCAACGTGCAGAATGTTGCGACCATAGAGGTCCGTTTGTGTCATGCTTGAAATTGCATTGTCACTTTTTAAGATGGACTGAAGCTTTCCCTCATCTTGCTGTATAATGGACAAGAAAAGATTTGAGAAGCCAATATCTGGATCGTCATGTTAGTCTCCTGCGCCAAAAAGAAGTTTGAAATAAGTAATACCTTGTGAAATCTCGGGGTACTGGCGAAAAACTTCAAATTGGTTTTGCAATTCTATTTCGTATTCCTGTTTGCCTGAGAAATATGGATACCGCGCCACCCTACCATGGGCGATCTCAGTGTAGTCAAAACCTGGATCATGTTTTGTGATTAAGCTATGAATGCTGGGAAGCGCCTGTAGCCCTTTTCATCACCACATCTTTCAGAAATCATTCAAAAACAAATCATTGGCTTACCAGACAGAGAACGCTATCTCAATAGGACTGTCTATCGGCCAGTCAGAAACGATCCCATTGCTATAGTCATTGAAACCAAGATCGGACGAGGAGGCTTAGAAGAGGCGAGACTACAGTTAGGGATCTGGGTCGCATCATGGCATCGACGCATGGAGATGCTTATTAGAGCATCCTCAGATAAGCCCTTAGTGACGCTGCCTCTAATCATCGTCATAGAGCACAAATGGCGCTTGCTTTTTGCCTGCAATAAGAAGGATCAAATAGTAGGTGAATTCTTTCCATTAATATATATTGTCATCGCTATACTAATAGAATTGTACTAATATCAACTGACTACAGGTAATTCTCCAAGACTTAGAAATTGGTAGCACAGATAGTCTTATGGGACTTTACACTATTGTAGCAACTTTGCGAGTAATAGGCGCATGGATGCAGGATACATATATGTCGTGGCTTGAAGATACGCTTAGGCATTTGAGTTGCCAGTAATATCCCTACTCTTCTATTCTTAATTGTCGTATACCCCAATAGCTTCATTAGATCTTTCCACGCATCACGTCTGCCGCCCCATCTTGAGCATCATTGCTGTTGTTGTTCTTATCGATCTATTGATTAGCATCATGGTCAATTCACTCTGGATCTGATGTACAGTCCTAAGCACAGCAACCTTAATTCGATGACCTGCCTCTCGTTAGGTTCCATCATCCAATGCAACGACCAACTCATCTTTCCTTCCTCCTTTCCTCCAATACTTTCAACAGCTTTAAATACTCTCCCTGATCCTCACCCCTCTCAAAATTCCTAACATTGTCATCCGGTAGTTCAACAATCCAGCCCATCTTCTCGTCAATCTTAGCATATCTCCATAACACCAAGGTTCTATTATCCTCAAGCCTTTTGCGAACCCTTGCAGCTACCTTGGAGTCCTTACTGGTTTGAAAGTCCTCATTGTAATTTTCTCCCTACATAAGCGGCGGCATCCTATTTTGTACAATGCAAACCTTGCGGAGAGGAATATTTCTCTCGCGCAATATCCTCCAAAAATCGCTCCATGTCGGAGAGTCTGTGCGCCATTCAGGTCCATCGCACATACAGTTATGCAGCTCAAGCTCCTTAAGGCAATTAACTTGAGTCTTAAGGAATTCTAAAAGATTCGGTCCGATTATAATGTTTTTGAGTTTTAATGAGCGCATGAATAAGAAATGATCGTCCTGCAAAGGTATAAGAATGTTTGGACCTCCAAATAATCCATCTGGGTGCGCTTCGAGTCTTAGGTGTTTGACATTTACTGCATGTCTCATGATGAAATATGGGAGATTATTGATGAACTGGCGAAATCTAGGTAAAGTATGCGCAGGCATAGACCCGTTGTTGTCCGTGCTAGAAACACCAATTTGCAAGACTTGCAGCCTTCCTAAGAAGTACTCCCATTTGGGTGTTTTAAATGCAGAAGCGTTCTTAGGGGGCAAGTTGACCATCAATAAGTTTGCGATGTTGGGGTTTGTTGAGATTGCTTGCATGACTTCGTTGTATTGCGCACGCTATATCAACTTTTGCTCTTGTACCGGCATATCAAGCTACTCCTCTTCCTGTTCGACAATATACATGCTGCCGTAATTATCTTGATCTCCCTACTATCCGTCTTTACCCCACCAGCCATCAGCCTCGAATTGCCCTGGATTAAATTCGATGACGAAAGAAGCGATATGGCTGAGAAGATCACCTCGGACAATTCGTACGACCGTGTCCGATAAAGCTGTGCCCCATACAGATGGGATAGGACCTTCGTGCGGCTTAACTTCTGGGTTTGGGTAAAGGTATATATGCAAGCGGATTCGGGAAATATACTCTTGGTACTTGCGAATGAACTCCTCTAGAGCCCGGGCAGATGCCAGTGGGCACGGAATCACGAGGGTCCGGAATGGGATTCGAATTACAGCATGACGCGTGAGCCAGCTGGTGCGGCTTAAACTCTTGACATCTTGAGGCGACAAATAGTTGGCGGTGTTTGCAATAAGCTCCAAGGGCAGGGAGTCAATCGCGGCCATATTTGAGAATTAATCAAGTTAAAATAATGAGCTGGGGGAAGACAAAGATGACAAGTTGAGTTAAACTATCACTAGGAGGCTCACTGTTGCCTGTCATCGTGCGGCTGGGTCCATCGTGAATGATAAGATATAGAGCGGCGATGGTAAAGTGACCTTGAACGCTACGCTGTTTAGCGCTGACGCGGAGTAGGAGTGCTTGTAGACCGTGGGCCACTTAGTTAACGCATCAATAGTCTTACAGCGTTGCGGGGCATCATGTGCCGCCAAACCGCTTCCCATGTGAGATTTTAACGCAAGCGAGCTAAGCTCGGGACCGCCGGATACTAATTGGACGAGGCCGATGAGGCTGAAATCACGATTGCATGGCATTTCTATAATAACTGATCAATATTCATGAATTGACTAATCCTGGTATAATCTTGCTGCAGTATAGATCGGTCCGGCATCCATATTATTGGCCTGAAGGATAAGCGACTTATGCAATATCCTTAACAACATCTCACTAATAGCTAATATAACTCTCGCCTAGCGCTATCTTAAGTATAATTAATAAGAAAGCATTATAAATAAGTAAGCATTATACATTCCCCTTATATATTATACTTTTTATTTAATTAGATACTTCTTAATAACTAAAGATATTATAACTCTTTTATTAAGGCTAGGACTGTTTCTTATACTTTATGCCCTTTAAAATAATTTAAAACTTAATATATAATAT
>PVPY01001841.1:0-30570 GCA_002982035.1 Fusarium algeriense | reverse complement strand
GGTTAAAAATTAAAAAGTTAACGTTAACGTAACCTTAACCTTACTCTAGACTCTTTCGCGATTACCGAACAGGGCTTGTCTCACGAGAACTAAAGTGAAACCAGGAACGGAGAATAACCCCTCGAATGGGATTTCGCCGGTCAAAGTCTAGGCGTCCACTTTGAGTAGACGCCGACCTGTCAATAGGTCACTACAAAATAGGGGATGGTAGCATTTACTACCCACCGAGAGCTGAAAAGAACATGGTCCAGCCCTTTTCTTCCTCACCAGAGCTGTGGTATTGATATTGGTGGTATTGGTTCGATATGATGTGTTTGCACATATGACGCCAAGATAAGAGCAGCTTGCAACTCCCAATCTCTCTTCCCTAATGGATCTAAGTCCTCTGCGTGCAAACGGATACTCACTGCATTAGATACCACCAACAAAAAGCCACTTGACGTATGCCAATGTTAACCTCAACACCATCAACACACTCTATACGATCCCACATGTCCAACCGAAGAAATAGCCGAACACGACTGCCAAGTAAAATCCCATTTACTCAACACAATTAGCTAGAGCTTATTCCATCACCCAAATATCCGTGCAGTCCGAAGAAAACTCCACTGTCTGTTCTCACGGTCTCGAACCAAAAAAAAAAAACGGCCCAATTTTGGCTTAGTCTCTCGCGTCGATAACCGAACTCATCACCTATATCCACAATGGATGCTTTATCTTCAGGAGAGCGAGAGACCCCCAAAAAGCAAAAGAGACAACAACGGTAATAAGTCACAGTCGGTAACCAAGCCCGAGGATCAAAACCTCCGAAGTAAGCCCCCTTTCTCATCAAACATGCATCTTCTTGCGCATCATTTATGGGGCCATCACTGTTTCTTCTGCTGTGACATTACTGATATGCAACTCGCATCACATCAACGTTTCCATATCCAGTAGCCCGAGACCTAAAAATGGGTAATTCTAAGCCTCAGCCGTTCGATCTACAACAAGGTAGACCTATATTTACCTACGCCAAGTCAATCTACCTGGTTAATGGGATTATCATCATGGCCTGCAGAGCGAAGCAGCATAAAGGAGAAGAAAACAACGCACCCCATCTACAATGGACAACCACCCGGTGTTGTCTGAGCTGGCCTTGCCAAGACATAGCCAAGGCTGATTAACAAAGGCTAACGTCCTTACATAAACAACAAATACGAGCTTCAAAGACGTCAATCACAAAGGCCGATAAAGGCCGTCAGCGCAGGGAATATCCATGAACGGGAAGGATTTGTCCTGAGGTTCCCCAGATGATATCAAACGTGCAATAATAAACTAGGGGCTTCGATGCTCCGCATCGGGTACGATATTCCGGGTCTAATGAGAAGACCTGGTCGACTGTTGACAGCGAAGTCCAGTATGATTGGAGCGATTCGAGACCTTCACGTCTTTCCCATTATAGAAGTTGGGTTGGTATATCACCGTTCTCGCGGATATCCATCCTGGTAGTCCGCTATCGTCTACGGAGTTAAACAGGAGTCTAAGAAGAAGAAAAGTTTTTATGCTTATTTAGACAAGGTTATCGATCCTCGAGGTAAACGAATAAATCAGGCTGTTATTTATAACTGCCAAGAAATCAGTCAGTCAGTTGTAGGTTTGTGTGTGACTGACAAGCAAAGAGTCAGTTCCATTCGCTTCAACGCCCAGATCACCAATCAACTCCTGACACAAAGATCCCTCTTGCAAAGAAAAAAAAGTCCTGTCAAATTCCCCGACGATACTGCCCGGGTAGTAAGAAACGAAAGAAATGAGGGTATCAGTGAGAAAATTCACAAGGTAGGAAGGTGGCTTCAAAATGTCTAATGGGTCATCACGAGGTAGATGGATGGATGGATGCGGCTGGAGTCGTTCACAAGTCATCCTCCCAGTTACCCTCCACTTCAATTGTCGTACCCAAAGCCTCTCTACCCTGGCGAATCATGTCCTGTAATTGCTTGTTGAAAGCGTTGATCCGCACGTCTGCATCTCGTTCTTCCATCTTACGGCGTGCTGCGAGATGCTTGGCTTCTGCGGTGAGACGGGGACTTGCTTCTGCTGATGTACGTCCTGATGCTACTGAGGCATTAGAGTGAGACCGGCGATGCGACGACGGTTTTGTTATCGGCGATGAGATGGTGGTACTTCGGCGTGTGGAGCGAGTGGGCTGAGGTATCCTGCTGGGAGATTCTATCCGAGGGGAAGCGAGGGGAGCAAGTGACGCGAACGATGCTGTTGAGGCCGGACGTGGAGAAGGTGATGCAGCTGCGTGTGACAAACGACTAGTCGGGCGATTGGTAGTGGATCGTCGCTGACCGGGCGTAGAAGCAGAAGAGAATCGGGCAGATGGAGCGGCACTGATGCGTCGACCTGTAGCCATGGAGGGGCCCGAGTTTCGCGATCGAGGGGACGGTCGATAAGATGGACGTCGTAGTGGAGGCTCAGGCTTGGGTTCAGGCTCAGCTGTTTTCTCATCACTCACCATGACCCAATTCCTGCCAAGTTCATCTTTGGTGTCTGTATGTCTTCGCTTCGGATATGGTGCTGTTGGTGTAGATGCGCCGCTGTTGCCGCCTTGGTCTGCGTTATCTAGCTGATTCTGGTTGAAGTAATCCTCTTGCGATGGCGGAAATCGGCCAGGAAGTTGCTGACTCTCAAATAGTGTCTGGTCCAGCTCTTCGACCCTACCAGAGTTCATCGCAAAAGCCTTACCACCTCCAGCCTGAAAACCTCGGAAAGAACCTGTTTTGCAAAACTCCCAAACTCGTCCGACAACACCTCCTATGGTTGAGAATGCGAAGCTTCCCCAGCTTTGGGATTGCATCGGCTGGGGAGGCAGAGTGAACAGTTGTGTAGGTCCAGCTCCATGATCCACATCGTCTTGAGTTCGATTCAATCCGAGAGCTTTGCGATAATCTGAGTCCGAATACATGCTCTCGCCAAGAATACCACTATCGAAAGGACCAGAACTCGGCGTATCAAGCTGTCCAGCCAGTTGGTACCGCATCTCCTCATTCCTCATCCGCGCCATAGGAGTCCCAAAATAACCTTGTCTATCGGAGTCATCCTGCATGCGAAAATCCTGCGATCGTGATATATCATCGCAATGTCTCTTTCGTTTCGTAGTTTGCCCATCGGGCGTGGCTGTGCTGTAGGGTGAAGCGTATCCGTAGCTAGTACTCGAGCTCGGTGACATAGGTGGGCGAAACAGGCCAGGATGCACGCCTTCTCTGTTGAAGCCGCCAGGCATGTGGAAATGCGAAGGGATCGACATTCTGCCTAGGTGATATGACCGCCAAAGTTGAACGGTATGTGCACGCACGCGCGTGGTCGATAGATAAAAAAAAAAATTGACCTTATCGAGTGGAGGCACAGCTGTCTGTAACAACTCAAGGCCAAGCTTAACAGCAGCCGAGACACATCTCAGGTCGTCTATCGTATAAGCGGGTCTGGGGTAAGCGTAAACCGAATATTCGGATCTGGAGACGAGATTGTAATCGACGAGAAAGCGATGTTCGAAAGAGATGGCGATGGTTGTTGAGAGCCGCGTGACTAACGTTAGGTGAGATAAAAGGTTGTGTCTTGTGATGACGACCGCATGGATGGAAATGGAGGGGGAGGCTGCCTGGCTGCAAGCGCCCAACTCTAACTCTGATAGACGCAGCCAAAAAGTTGGCGCTCGTATCAGCGGGAAGGGCACCGTAGATGCACGCACAGTATCGGAGATGCGCTTTGAATGTGAGGCTTGATTATCGATTTTGATGTATTGGATTAGATAGATGTTCTGCAGGCGACAAAATGCAGACGGGGCAAGTAAACAATGGTTGGGGGGCCAGCGCCTGTAGCAGCGTCAGGGTCGATGTGTGATTGGTCAGTTGGCGATTGATCCCGGCAGCGGTTCAAGAGCCGCGATATGCAGTATAAGTAATGATAAGAATAAAAGGAGCCTTCTGAAGAAGAAAGAAGATTTACAGAAGATATCGGGTGAATATCTTTTTGTTCCCCCTCTAGAATGGCATGCGGAGAACGAGAAGCTTTCGGTTTGTTACCGACTTATAGCTCCAGCTTCTTCTTGTGTGGCTGATTCCAAGAGTTTGGTCCACTCAGTGGAGATCGACCAGGGTCTAGGAGGTTCAGCTAACCAAGAACATCGAAGAGTGAACAGTAGAGAGAAAACGTTCTTATTTGAAAAGGCACAGTCTCCCTTTTTCCTATCTATACATACCAAATCTTGGAACATTAAGCTCATTTGCATTGCTTTGCTGTCTTGGTTAAATTACTGTAATATCCTTGGTTGTTCTAAGCGATTAATGATCCACACAGGGGTCTTCAATCGGTGATTACAATGATGATGATGAATATGTTGAGTTCAAGTGTATACAGTGTGCTGCTATCGTTATTCATTACCTTGACGTCAATTCAGTCTATGTCTCATATCTCGTGAAACACTCTAAACCCTGCGTCCAAACTCTTCTATTCCCATACGCCATCACCGCGAGGTCATTGGTATCATTCGCCCATCTCTTCATAGCTTTAATCCTTCGTTTTTTAACACTTAAGCCTTGTCGTAGTAGTTGTCCTGTTGGCCCTTTCGCTCAGACGTGACACCTCCGTCAACACCCTGCTCTCCATGAACATGCTCCTTGCTTCCCCAGAATGCCTCACGCTCCTTGAGAACTTCCTGACCCCAAGCCTTCATCTCTGGCAGTGTTATCCTGGTCGCGACGTACGCGAACTCGCCTAGATCGACCTTGCCCTCACCACGCTTCTCATACTCCACCATTTGTAGAAGAAGCTCCATCTTGTCCACGTCATGCACAAAGTGACTCTCAAGTGTCTCAGAATCTTCATATTCTTGCCAAATAGCGCGGATATCCTCGCCTGTTGTTCCACCTGCGACATTTCGTAGCAAGTTCTTGGTCAAAAAGTCCATCGTCTCTGATTCTCGTCGGCTCTTCTCGGGCTTGGGGACGCCGTCGACGGGTGTGATGTCGCCAACGAGAAGTTCCGCCATGTCGTGAATAAGGCACATCTTCATGCACTTGGGAAGGTCGAGCTTCGGGGCGAGAGAGGGAGGCGCAAACATGGAGATTAGAGACATGCGATACATGTGGTCGGCAATAGACTCTCCTCTATCACATGTTAGTGACGTCTTGAAGTTCAGGGGCCAAAACTCTTACCTAGAGATACCAAACCGCCTCCATCCTTCTCTCTTGGTTGTCTTGAGTCTCTCGAGCATGTGGAAGAAGGGAAGCGGTGAAGAGGACTCCTTAGCAGGAGCGCCACCGGGAATCTCCTTAACCACCTTGTCAACAGTCCATGGATCGGCGACTTTGACCATTGGCGTGAAGCCCAAGTCTGAGATTACTTCCTCAGGACGAAGATCCACACGTTTATTCTCCTTCTCTGGTTGCGAGCCCATATTTGCAGTAGTGTACAGTCTGTATCGTCGCGGGGTAAATGTTGAGATGCTAGTGCAAGTTGAAGAGAGTGATCGTAGCGAGTGGAAAGTGGTTTTAACAGTACGAATCGTTTGCGGCAATCGCATACAAACATAGATGATCATAACAAGAGTACAGTTGGCAAACAGGTCACGAAAACAAAAACCTAGAACGACAGAAGAATGTGGGTTGTTTGTTAGCTGGTGGGTTTGAAGTCCAAGTTTGTGCCAGTGCGGAATTGATCAATGGTCAGCTAATAGCCCCAGTTGTTTGGTGCGTCATGTTACATATTACAGGGGTAGAAGCTGGGATCTTGTCCGAGCCTCCAGGGTAACGACACCACAATCACTTACACGGTAATGAAGCTGACCATAGTATTTTTCTGGTAGGTATGCTGTGAAATACGGTCCTAAAATGCATTCCAAGTTTAAAGAGCAATTTATTAACAACTATATTAGGTATTGACAGATAGGGAGTGTTACACTAGTCGACGCGTTTTGAAGAAATCTCGACGCTCATCGTTATAGTATGACAAAACGGGAGTTGTTCCCAAGCCAGATTCACATCACTTCAGACCAAAATGACTAAACTTGTATGACCGGAACAAGGACGGATAATTCTCGCACCTAGAAAAAGCGAAAGTTAAATGGTAACGCGAGATACGGGTGCTTTGTGATTCGAGCTCTAAAGCTATCGTTGGGCCTGGCTTGGCCGCGGATTCCGAAGTTCTCCTCTTTGGGGCGTAATATTGAATTACAGCGCGAAACTTCAAATGATTCAAAGAGGGGAACTGAAGGACGAAGCTTTAATTCAAAACCAATAAGTTCCTGTTGAGACCTGATTTGCTTTCGTTGGCGGATCTTCTCATCACTAACACTAACATTGGTCACGCACGTGGGGTTCCGCCGCCAAGGACCAAAGTAAATTTAGCTTCGGCCTAATCTAACCTACAAGAGCCTCATCTTGATTCATCTTATTCAACCTCACTCTCGCATGCGACTTCTGAAAAGAATAATCGAGCCCTTTCGTCCACAGGCTCGCACAATGACAACAATCGCTACATTGAAACGGCTATCAGCCAAATCTCTCTCCGAGAAAATCCTAGAGGAAGTCAACGTCACAGATCCCTCATTCGCTGTTATCGATGTTCGTGACAATGGTAAGTTAACCTCCAAACTTTCTTTGACAAGAGCACTCTTTTTGATTCCATGAACTTCTCATCTGACGATTTAAGATTACATTGGTGGTCATATCAAGGGCTCAACAAATATCCCGGCACATACCCTTGACGCCATGATGCCAACTCTGGTTCGTCGCCTGAAAGACAAAAAGACAGTTGTCTTTCATTGCGCATTGAGTCAACAGCGGGGTCCGAGTGCGGCTCTCAAGTACCTTCGTGAACGGGATGGTCTTTTGAAGTCTATGGGTGAGGATCCCAAGGGAGAAGAAGGCGGTCAGGATGTTTTTGTGCTGGATAGGGGATTTTCAGGGTGGCAAGAGGTTTACGGAGACGATGAACGGTTGACTGAGGGCTACGTGAAGGATTTGTGGGATAATTATTAATTGTTGAAGCGCTGGATTTGAGTCTGCAAAAAACACTGACAGTTCTATCTCGCCCTCCTATTGTGCTTCGACCAAGATACTAGCAGATACTAGAGAGGACGAGAAAAACGTAGATCTTGGTGCTGAATATTATGACTCAGGATATAGATGGCTTCAGTTTGCTAAAAATTAAGAGATTGCACCTCTCAGCACTATGGCTAATATGACTTGACTGGAGCTTCGGTCTGCTGCAGCAAGTAAAGCATAGCAATAATCAACCAGCACCTCTATAACCAAATCAAGCTGAAGAGATAAATGGCAGATATGGTGATGGCTGGAGCGTGTTTTAAGTGATGAGAGCTGAATGATGAAGCTCTTAGAAGTCGGTATGAGGGCTGTAATGATGTATAATGCATCTCGACATAAGACAAAGACAAGAAGCCTCCATTCCGCATTACGCCTGAACTTCAAGAAAATGTTAGCCAAGTTATACGATAAAAGAAGACTGTGTACTCACAAGAACTCCAGCATCACTCAGTAGCATTCATCATCATCCGGCGCAACATTCGCCGCAGCGGCAGCCTTTTTGTTCTTGCGGATTCGCCAAACAAGAATGAGTATTATGACGAACAACAAACTGGCTGTTGTTGCGAAAATAACGATGCGTTCATTGGCTTTCTCTGGGTCATTAAACCAGTTGAACTGATGAGAGTCTTCGGCATATCCATAACCCTCGTCCTGGTTGGAGTTAGCATCGAGTAGTTCTGCATCGTGAGGGAAAGCTCAGACTTTGAACCTACTTCACCATATTCCCTGTCTCGAACATAGCGCTCAGACTCTTCCTTTTCAGGAGGTAGATACCGTGGTATGAGGGCGGCTACACCGGGTATCATGATGATGATGATGTGAAACGGTTGATGAGAATTTCGACGCCAGACCCTGATATTCTTGGATGGGTTTGAGGATTGGAATAAGGGGCCAATCGAAGGAAGATAGACGTTGTTTGTAAAAGGTAAAGTTGGAGGAAGATGATGTGATAGATGGAGGAGCTTGATCAAAGATCAGCAGTTGGTGGTTCCAAAGCTAATTCCCAATCGACTTACAAGGAGCCTTCTCAGAGAGGGAGTGCGAAAGCTTATGTGGCTCTCAAGCTCAATTGAAGAAGCGGGCAAGATTGTAGGGTTTGGATATCTACTTTTTCGTGAACACTCGTAAAAGCTAATCTGCTCACGGGACTCAACGAAACTCTTTATGCTTCCCGAACTCACCCTTATTCGCAGCAACGAATTTCTCCTCATCTGGCCCAGGGCTAGGGCAAGAGTCATATACTTTCGTGAACCTACTGAAAAATGTTATAAGGTGTCTGCTTATTCCTATGGCCTGTCCACTATTTTCTCTCCCTAACACCCAACGGACTCATCAAGACCGGTCCTGAAATCCTCACATCATCAAACACATTCCCCAAACTCCATCTGCACAAGATACTCAGCCTTCAAAATGCCTATGAATATTCCAATACCCAAGAAGGACTACTTTGATCTCAAGGAGGATCTTCAAGCCAAGAAGGATCCAAGGCCTTGGTTGGATGAGACTCATGGCCTTAGGCGCCCTGATAGAGATCCCCTTAAGGAATGGAGGGAAGCCGAGATGGGTATAATCAAAGGCAATAAGGGCTCGAAAGTCTGGAAGGATCCGACAGTCGGGAGGCGTCCAAACCTCAAGACCTTCGATCTTGGGCCTTGGCGTACTGGGCTTTGGACGCCAATGTCTTGGATGGACAGTCACCCTATATGGTCCACTTCAATCGAGGATGACCGGCCCATTGAACGTCGTGACCCTGTCATCCCTGCAGATCTAAAGCCCTCTCGTCTTCCTGCTTCCACCAAGACCCCATACAGAAAGCCAGATTATGAATCAAACAAGGTCGGAGAGATCGAAAGGCCTGAGCCAAAGGGTGAAAACAGATTGAAGCCCGCTCGCAAGTTCTTCCGTGACCCAACTGAACGTTTCGCTACCTTCCCTGGCTCAGCTCGTCCGACCCCTGCTCCTTTCAGTCTCACCGGTAGACCTCTCAGGCCTCTTCAGACCTCTACCAGGAATGGTATTACATCCCCTGATTCCGAGACCGTGCCGGATGAAACCACTGTCTGGGCCCTCGTCTCCGTCGTCATAACTGTGGGCGTCATGACTATCTTGTTTGTAGCTCTCTTGAGCCTGATGGGAAGCCTTGCAAAGGCTATCGGTCGAAAGATGGACTGGAAGTGGGTTAAGAAATTGGACAATGCCAAGCTCGCGATGTTGCTTGACCACTATGAGGGAAAACCTGATTCGATCGAACTGCGCAATCTTGACTTGATTAGGATGATCATGGCATGTCAGGAAGGACCTTCTTATTACTCAAAGGATATCGATGCTGCTTCAATGTATTCGACCGACTATGCACCTCCCACTGGACCACCGGCCGCTCATTTGGCTCCTTCACGAACTTCCACCTACGTTTGTCCTCCTGCTGACGATAAAAAGTGCATCGAGAAGGATCATCATTGCTGAACAAGATGAAGGTCGCGACGGAAAGAGAATCTGCCCTGTTTGCGGTTACTGATTCAACTGGGGAATATCTGCAGGAACACTTGGCTCAAGATCTCATGCTTGAAAGGAGAGGGGTAGTGAAAAGCTTATCTTGGGATATGAAAACTTAGAAAGTGTAAAGAATTAGAAACCAGAGTTTCTGAAAATTTAAATTTGTCTTTTTGAGAGACTTTATTCAGTGACACGACTCGAAGTGCCCTAATGTATGCCTCAACGTTACTTTGAGACGAAACTCAGGGGCTATATAAAGACATTCAGACTCATATCCATGACAGCATTATTCTTTTCCACATCTTCTTCTATTACAACTTCATTCATACTCGCGATAAAACAGTATGACCTTATCAGATGGCCAAGCCAAGGCGATGGCTGCAGTCCTCGGTGGCTTTGCTGCCTTTTACCTCTTCGGTCTCATTAAAGCCACCTACTGCATCCCTAAAGACCACATTGAGGATGAAGAGCAAGGAATCATCGTCATAAATCGGGAACCAAGCTATGAGAGCTTGTTCGTCAACCCCATCCCTGAACAACTTACTCCTCTGCCGCCGCCACAGCGCTCTCCACCTCCACCTCCTCCTCCTTACTCCCCTCTGGCCACTCCTCCGCCGTGTTACATTCCACCAGATAAGGATATGGAGTCAAATACACCATGTGATCACCTTGGATGATTCATCTGATCTCGTTCTCTCACCACATCTCGGAACTTGATGGCCTTACTGTGGACAGCAACAACTCTATATGAGTTTCAATTCGTCCACGTGAGCCTCGACTCGAAAGAAGAATTATATACTTACTCATTATCTCAAATTTATTGTCCTGCTCAGCGTTCCATCGTACGATCTATGAATTCAAGGTTATATAACCTGGGCTATGGACCAATACCTCCTTTCCAACCAGCTTCAAACTCCAACCGACTCACTTGAAGAATAACCTCACAATCAATCTTCATCTCACCAACCATCCTTCTCCTAGTATCCGGTATACTACAGCACACAACCTTCATACCCATCATTTGATATTAGCTCCCCTCTTATCACTTCCTCAAAGAAAAGACCAGAAAACAGCCGAAATGGATCCCCTCATCCCAGGATTACGGGTTCCAAATCCAGAAGTCCCTGAAAGCAAAAACATGGCAAACCTGGGTCTCATATGCTTCTTTGCCATTGTTTCTGCCGTCGTTGCGATTTTCCTTGTCTTCATGGCGATAAAGAAGTATAAGAAACAAGGAGCCAAGGATACAGCCCAGCCTTCACCCGCAGTCGGAAATACAGCCTCCAACACCCGCGCAAATAGACGCAGACGCGAACGCGATTTGGAACGTGGGCATACCGGCCGTCGTCATGGCCCCGTCAGTAAGGGCATCACAGTCCACGATCACTCAGCTCCTGCTGCGGCATTAGTACTTAACGCACCACCACCTCCATATTGTGGCTGATGTGCAGAATCGGGAACAGTACTGAGCTCATCGCATTGGTCTGAGCTACATCAGATATTGGAAGTTATTCCAATTCAACAAGACACACTGCTAGTTGGAGGGCTGGTTACTTATCAGTTAAGATTTCTTGTATAGACAGACAAGGCTCAGGGGGGTTCATGTGTTGAAGCCATTAGACCTTGAACTAGAGGATAGGAAATAAACTATTAAAGAGCCCACTAAGTTCATCATAAAATATCCTAAACTTGCCTGAGAATTTTCGTCCCTTAGAATCGAGGCCCTGCGTCTTAGGCTCCTAATCAAGTCCGATAGTACCTCATCTGGAGCAGTTGGAAATACGAACATGGACCACTATCTTCAAACATCGTATTGTATTGGTGACATCTATCCACACTCCCTTGAGCCATACTAATATAATTCCCTGCCAAACGCCCAGCGCCAGTTCCATTCGTCCGTCTTCAAAAGGGTATTTTAAACAGTAAACGACCAAACCAAATCATGCCTTGCCCACCCATCCGGAATTAATAAAGAAATCGAATATTCGCCCTCCCTTTTGCGAGTCCAACCTACAGATCTCCTTTGCTTGCTTCTTCTTCAATGTGCCATTTGTCTTGAGAGCCTCCTTAAGGATCTGCTCCTTGATCATGAGATATGGCTTGGGCTGTAATCTGATAATTTCGCAGAGCTTGACCTCTTCTGGTGTGAGGAGATGTAAGTCTGGTGCTGTGTCTTGGGTCATGGGCATTGGTTGTACGCCGGAGATGGGCTGGGCCGTGTATCTCTGCTTAGGTGTTGCATGGCCATTCACTCCGTTGACTCCATTAGTTTGACCATTGACTTGTCCGTTTGTCTGGCCATTGGTTTGACCATCAGTATGTCCATTTGTTAATGGCTTTGTATCTTCATTGACTTCCGCATTCGGTGTTGGTAGTAGTCGAGCAGGGAGTTCTGGGGCAATAAGGAGAGCAGCTCCACTTGGAGGCTCGGGAGGAGGAGGCTGCTTGGATCTCTGTGCAGATGCTAGACGTTCGCGGTCCATGGAACCCATGGGAATTGCCTTCTGGATCCGCTGAGCCTTCTCGTTCTCGTACTTTTCGCCACTTCGAAGGTCGCCAATACGCATATTTCGCCACTCTTGTAGTTGTGTAATGGCTTGTCGTAGGTTAAGTTCATCTAGAAGACCCTGATTAAACTCCTCAAAGTCTTGACGGTTCATCATGCGAGCAAATGGCTTGGCCTTCTGCAGCAAATCCCTTTCTTCCTTGGTTCGCTTCTTCTCCAGCTTTGTATTCTCCCTGTAATCAAGGAGATTATGCTCAAAGATGACCTTTTTACGCTCCACACGTTGTGTCAGCCGAGCGTTATAGATATCCATAACTGTGAGCTTGAGTTCCATTTCAGGTTCAAGCTCGCCGGTTCTTGGGTTGAGTCCATCACCTGGATCGAACTGCATCAACTGAACAGCTTCTTCTGCCTCATTCGCATATTCAGTCTCGAACTCTAAACGACCAGGCATGTATCCTTGAATCTCGTGACAACTAGGCACACTAGCTGTTGGTTTCGTTTTGGGTTGTAGCGCGGGTGCGTTCTTAGCTGCATCTCGTCGCTCTTCTATCCTCCTCTTCTTCCGTGCTTGAAATTCTTCTCTGGGAATCTCATTGGCCAATTCGCAATCGTGAGGGCTACATCGTTCCGGTAGTGGAAAGCGAGGCGAGTCGACGTAAGTTGATAGGTAGTGATCGCGAACCTCATCCTTCTCACGGAAACCGCCAATGTGGTCTGCGATATCGGCCCATGAACCAAGACCGTATATTTCCGCACCCTCAAGAAGCAGTAACTCTTCGTCGGCACCCCATTCTCGGTCGAAAATAGGGAATGAATTTTGTTCAATCACGCGAAAAGCGTGTGTCGCGGGATTATGAGCATTCCGTGATTCACCTTTGGCGAAACAAGAAACGCAAAGATCGAAGTCACTGCAGGCAGGGTCGGCGCATCGGATACGGACCTATATTAACACCAACATGATTAGCAACCCCATCATGACATCGAAGTGGGTTTAGCCGGTATATCTCCGAGGCGCGTCTTGATATTTCCAAACAAGATTTAGGCAACAGCCGACTCAGCAAAGGAACTTACCGTAGATGTGATATCTGATGAGCACACGTCGCAAACGTATTTAACGCCACCTTCACCACCTCTTGTGATTGTTTTCTTGCGTATCACTCCCATATCGCCGGCTGCGATGTCGGGCGGGCCGGGAGGTTGTCGATACCCCCCCTGTCTAGAAGAAGAAGCGACGGGTTCGAAACAGCGCAGAGCGCGATGCAAGTGCAAAAGACGGTTTCTGATAATGCGCGATTGTTGAGGAAGATGACGCGACGCGAAATTCGATGGAAAATGTCGATTTGAGGTTGCTGTTGATGGAATCGGTGATGGATCGATTTGTCGAGGGGCAGATGTTGTTGATTATGGCGTTCAGGCTTGCGCTGACAGGAGCTGGTCTGGGGCTGAAGTGCACTGGGCTTGAGCTTCCAGGGCGGGTTTGTTTCGAATGGGGGAGCCAGTGGCCGCTAGTAGCAACCCCACGCTGGAGTCATCAGAAGTCACGTGGCAGCTTTCTCCCCGGGCCGCATATCCCCGCTACGAGCAAGTGACGCCAACCCCAATCATCAAATCTCCACAGTCTTCAAGTGTCTGGATTTGAGAGACAATGGAGGAATCATTAAACATTGTACAGCTGCTTGAGCCTTCTGCTTGACACTTATGAGAATCTCCAGTATGACTTAGAATATGTATATGGTGCTTGTAGAGTTAAAGATAATTGATAGTACCTACAAATCATGACAACTGCTCACAACAGAGCCAGTCTGATAACTAGATCACGAACACAATTGTTGGCAGCCCACTCATAAAAAAGACTTCCCCGAAAACACGGCCGAAAATATCACCGTTGAACCGCGCCATTCAGGATTCCCGGAGTCTTTGTTAGCTAGGTATCAATCCTCTGTCGTCTATTACTAGCCTCGGCTTTTGGCTGTCATAAATTAAAGCTGAATCCGTCTCAAAATCTTCATTCATTGTCCTCAACCCCTCATTCATTTCATACTGTCACCCCACTATCATCATGCCTGACCAAATTCTTGACGATATTTCTCATCGTCGATATAATCCACTCACGGATTCATGGCTGCTTGTATCTCCTCACCGTACGAAGCGACCTTGGCAGTGAGTTCCTCTTGTTCTAATCAAGAACCATCTGACACGAAATAGAGGCCAGCAAGAAGCTGCTGTCGCATCAAAACTCCCAGAATATGACCCCAATGTACGCTCATGACATCACATCATAACAACTCAATCGCCTGACAGTCTCAGTGTTATCTATGTCCCGGCAATCCACGAGCCGCTGGCGACCAAAATCCAAAGTACGAGAAGACTTTTGCATTTGTAAACGACTACAGCGCCGTCAAGCAAGAGCAGCCTGATTATGATGCAAAAGCCTCATCCAATGACCTGGAATCTCTCCTTCTTCAAGCTCAGGGTGTCAAGGGCGTGTGTTACGTGCTCACTTTCTCTCCCAAGCATCATGTTACATTGGCCGATATGACAGCTGAGGAGATTGTTCCTGTCATTGAGCACTGGACTCGCATTTATGCCAACCATCTGACACCGTCAAACCCTCGGGCCGCTGACGCAGACAAGCTCGCCATTTCCATGCCAAAGGACGCTGCCCCTTCTCCAGAGGAACAGTACCGCTATATGCAAATCTTTGAGAACAAGGGCGCTGCCATGGGCTGCTCAAACCCTCATCCTCATTGCCAGGTTTGGACCACATCAACCATGCCCGAAGAACCAGGCAAGGAGCTTGTGCAAATGACCAAGTACCAAGAACAGCATGGTGGCCGACATCTCCTAGGCGATTATGTCAAGTTGGAGCTTGAGAAGCAAGAACGAGTTGTCTGGGAGAACGACGCCTTTGTGATTGTATGTCCATGGTGGGCTGTATGGCCTTTTGAGGTCCTCGTTCTTCCTAAGCGACACATCCGATCTCTTCTCGACTTCAAGCCCGAGGAGCGACTCCAATTCGCCGAAGCCATTCAAGAAGTCACCCGAAGATACGACAACCTTTTCGAATGCAACTTCCCTTACAGTTCTGGCCTTCATCAGGCGCCTCTCGATGGAACGCCTGAGGAGTTGGAGAGCGCATACTTCCACATGCACTTCTACCCACCTCTACTGCGTTCTGCCACAGTCAAGAAGTTTCTCGTTGGTTACGAACTTCTGGCAGAGCCTCAGCGTGATATCACACCTGAGCAGGCCACAGTTCGTTTGAGGAATTGTGGAGGAGAGCTCTATCGCAAAAATCTGTAGGCCTAGAGCCTGAAGATTAAATCATTAAAATCTAGACTATTTTTATATAACTGTGAGTTGTCGTAATGCCTCTTCCAGTAGCATCTAGAATTATATCTATTTTATTTTCACCCTACACACCATCCTCACCATCCCCGCCCTATTTAGTTGTACTCGACGTAGTAGTCACGGACCAGAGGCATCCAGATCAGAGAGATGGAGGCCAGAGTGAAAGGGAAGTACTGGGGAAGACCGAAAGTCATGGTCTTGAAGATGAACAGCTCGCTAGCAAAATGTCCAAGGGCAACAATGTAAGTCCAGTAAGCAATGGTGTAAACGGGACCAATGTGGAGGTTATAAGCTGCATAGCATCGAACGACGCAAGTAATAAGCGTCCAAGTACCGAAAAGTCGTCCAGCAAGGGGGGTCAGCTGATCGGTAGCCTTGGGGTCGTTTTGAGCAGCAGGAATCAGCTTGTTAGTCTGATCCTCTGGCTCGAACTTGTCGGTCTTGGGAGGGAGCTTTGGATTGCGGACGAATTTGCCGTTGTAGACTCGTCGGGAAAAGTGTAGGGTTGTATACGTCTGCAGCGAGTTTCCGATCGAGATGATGGACAGCTAGAATAAGTGGTCAGCATCTTACTTGGTTCTTGGGTGTAGGGGGAGCGGCTCTTACGATGATCATGTAGTAGGGTAGAACACCCTTTGCTTCCGGGAGGAAAGCCTTGAGAGCGTCCATTGGAACGGAATTAGAGAAAATTGAACCGTGTAAGCGGGAAAGATGAAGTATCCCAGCAACTGCTATTGCTGTGGCTGCAATCCAATCGAAGAATTAAAATGGCGGGTTGAAATTGGTGTAAGATGAGCTGAATGGTCTGTTTTTGGTGAGAGAGAGGGACCTGTCATCGGGGACCAAAGACCGAAGAAGCTTGGACCAACTCAACAACGTCAGGGGTAATACCACCTAAAAATTCAATTGAATTAATTGTCCGGCGGATTAAGAGCCAAGACCCCATCCCCAAGAGCCGAGGGGCATTTGTACTTTATCTTGTGATTGTCGCCTTTTCTTCTTTTCTCCTTCTCCTCCACACATAGGCAGTCAATTCTTACAGATCTCAAATATGGACGCCATTACAGACTTTCTCCATAATGTACCGCAGCCTCTTCAGTGGGGTCTTGCTGGTATTGGTGCTCTCTTTCTGGGATCCAAGATCTTGAGCTATCTCCAGCTTGTCCTCAGCGCTTTTGTCCTTGGAGGCACCAACGCAAGTGATTCTAACCACTCAATCGAGCTCTATACTAACAATTGTTTCTGTAGCTCCGCAAGTATGGAAAGCCTGGTACCTGGGCCGTCATCACCGGTGCCTCTGATGGTCTCGGCAAAGAATATGCTCTGCAGCTCGCTGCCAAGGGCTTCAACCTCGTCCTCGTTTCCCGAACCCTTTCCAAGCTCGAGAGTCTCGCCGCCGAGATTCAGCAGAAGTACCCTGGAAAGGGCCTCCAGGTCAAGGTTCTCGACATGGACTTTTCCCAGAACAACGATGCGGATTACAAGCGTCTGAGCGAGCTGATCTCTGGTCTTGATGTTGGTATTCTCATCAACAACGTCGGTCAGAGCCACAGCATCCCCGTTCCTTTCCTCGAGACTCCCAAGGAGGAGCTCCAGAACATTGTTACTATCAACTGCATTGGTACTCTCCGAGTTACTCAGGTCGTTGCTCCTATTCTGAAACAGCGAAAGCGCGGTCTCATCCTTACTATGGGATCTTTCGGTGGCTGGACTCCTACTGCTCTCTTGGCGACTTACTCTGGTAGCAAGGCTTTCCTCCAGCAGTGGAGCAACGCTCTCTCCGCTGAGCTTGCCGATGACAACGTTGATGTCTACCTTGTTCTGAGCCACCTTGTCACCACCGCCATGAGCAAGGTCCGCCGACCCAGTCTCCTTGTTCCCACCGCTCGCAACTTTGTCAAGGCTACTCTTGGCAAAGTTGGTCTTGGTGGTTACCAGACTGCTCCCAACACTTATACCCCCTGGTGGAGCCACTCTTTCATGCTGTGGTTTATCGAGAATATTCCTGGTGCCAATGGTCCTCTTACTATTTACTTCAACAAGAGGATGCATGAGGATATTCGACGACGAGCTCTTCGCAAGGCTGCTCGTGATGCCAAGAAGCAGTAATTGAAAGGAGGGTTGAAATAGGGGAGAAGAAAAGGTGGAAGTTAGGATGGTAAAGTAATGCACAAAACATAATGAAAAGGAGGAATGAGACGGTGCTGGAGGTTAACATGGCTATCATGGGGAATGCTTGATGGCTGTGATACCGCAATATACTAGGTATAAAATACTCAGTGCTCTCGGAGCTTGAGAAATAGATGATGAAAGACTTCATTTGTGCCATTTTCATGTTTGGCCTCATCAGTAACAATCTTTGTACGCTGGAGAATAAAGAGATGTCCAATGTGTTTGGTCATGAATGTACTACCTGAGCTCTGTCCTGTTGTATCGCCTGCCCAGCAACTGGTGTGAATTGAGTCAATCAGAAAGGTGGGTCAAAGAATCAGCTTGCTTACGATTATTCGCTTACTGCTGCTATCAGCTGTTAGAAGAATAATTCTTAAGCTGTTTCTAAGAAGTAATCAATTCCATTCTCTTCAACTTAATAAATTCCTACCATCCATATCTAATACTTTTGAGCTGTGAAGCTCTTCATGACGCGTGGTTACTCGGCTCTCAGCCTTGCACCAAAACGGTCCTAGCGCTACGCCCCAGTCGCGAAAAATCCGTGCTCCATATCCAGCCTCCCCAAGCTCTCGTCAAATTGTTTATCACCTTCAAAGCGTGCAACTCTTGCTATAAACTTTATCTAAAAGCCGACGACGACGCGACGAAAGCGAAAACCCCCCACGAGGTTGACCACGCGATTACGAGGGATTGGGATATTGATCGCAATTCATCCACGCGCCTTGAGTCTGTCGTTTTTGATGATCCGCGATCTGCCTACAGCGGTATAGCAACGAAACTGGTGAAGCTACGCAGGCCCGCCGAGGGCTTCGATATTACTGCCCATAATGTCGTTTCCACAAACAACTCCGGTTCGGCCAGTTCCAGGCGCTTTCTTGAATACGCCAGCCGTTGCCTCGAGGTTTCAGTCGGGCTCTGATCCTGTGCGCCGACAGCTCTTTACAGGCAACGATAGCAACCCGGCCGTCTCGCATAGGAGCACGGCATCTGGCTCATCAGCGCGAGGTGTCGCAGTTACTGCGCCATCTGCACCAAGGACATCTACAAGCGATAACCTGATTGCCCCGGCCGCGCTGCCACCTATTCGATCCGAAAATGTCCCTCCGGTTGTTAAGGCGGCCAAGGCCATCAACAGCTGTCTCCAGTCTGATGGCCGATATCCCGACTTGGATTCATACTGCAGACGTAGGTCATAAGAGCCTGGATACGAAGGAATGAGCTAATAAAACACAGAGGGTGCGTCGTCCGAATATGACCTCGAAAACACCGATTCTGCGATGGCCCCCTTTCACAAAACGCAGATGTATCCCATTCCCAACTCGGTGTTCGACCATTACAATTCTGGCGAGCTTCAGACTCTGATGGGCCTCTTTGCCGAGATCAACCATGCCTGGGTCGTTATCGACAACTCGCTGTTTCTATGGGACTACACACACCCTGATCCTGAGCTCATTGGTTTCGAAGATCAACCGCATACCATCCAAGCCGTCGCCCTTGTGCCTCCTAAGCCAGGCATTTTCGTCAATACGATTACACACATCTTGGTCGTTGCAACCTCTACAGATATCGTCTTACTAGGTGTCTCGGCCACCGATACCCCTTCAGGCACCAAGACAGTAACTCTTTACCAAACGAAAATGCAGCTCCCTCTTCGTGGCACCGACGTTCGTGTTATTACTGGATCAGCTAACGGCCGAATCTTTTTCGGAGGAAGCAACGATATCGATATCAACGAGCTTTACTATCAATCTGAGGAAAAGTGGTTTTCGAATCGGTGCGGTAAGATCAACCATACGAATCCTGGCTGGTCCTCAGTTGTCACCCTGCAAGGAGGTTTCTGGTCTCACAAGACCCCCGAACACCTTGTTGATATAGTTATCGACGATTCGAGAAACCTCGTGTATACCCTCTCGAGCCGATCGACCATTCGAACATATCATATGGAAGGCCCCGATCGACTGAACAAGGTTATTGAGAAGGAGAAGAACCACTGTCTTCGAGACATCGCTCATATGATCGCTCCATCTAGGTTATTGACCGATAAAATAAGCATCGTCTCGATCAGTCCTATCTCAAAGCAGGAAGCGGCCAAGCTTCACCTAATGGCTTTGACCAATACTGGGTGCCGTCTATTTTTCAGCGCGACCAGTGCTGCGTCCTATATCTACGGTTCCTCCACAAACCTGGCTCCCCAAAGTATGCAGGTTCAGTTTATCAAGTTTCCTCCTGGCGAGACCCCTCGCCGACCAGCTTATCCTGGCGGCGAGACGATCGCTGATTACGAATCCACCGCTCTGACTTATAGCCGACAAGGCGCTCGATTTGCCCCTGGATATTTCTTGGATTTTGTGAGCAAGGAGTCTAATCCCAACGGGGATACCCTCTTTGTTTCAGGACCTGAGACGGGACGTCTTAAGAACACGTCTCCGACATCTCCTTTCAAATACCATGAAACTGCCAGCTGGATCGACATTGGTAGTCGAGCTGAGGCTGTTGGATTAATCACAAAACCGTTCGCAGCGGCACCACAACCACTTGGCTTCGGTAACGAGTTGGCTGTACAATTCGACGATGCGCCTAGTGAGTTTGCAATTCTCACCAACACTGGTGTTCACATCGTTCGACGAAGGCGCTTTGTGGATATCTTTGCTTCTGCGATTCGTGGTGCTGTTGGAGACGAGGGGCTAGAACTTGTCTGCCGCCGCTTTATTAATAATTATGGCCGCGTGGAGACTGTTGCTACAGCTCTAGCTGTCGCCTGTGGGCATGGAGGTGACTCTAAGCCTGGTGCAGCTCGTGCTATCGACCAAGCGACTGAAGATCGGGCACGATCGGTCTTTGTCGACTTTGGTGGACAGCCTACAATGGCCGAAACCGACAGCACATCCCTTACAACTGATTCCATTAATCTCTCTTCTCGACACGATGCTCTGGCCCTGTATCTATCGCGACTGGTACGCCAGTTGTGGAAGTCAGTAGTCATTGCTCCAGGTGTCTCACCCAACGGTGGTATCACCATTGGCTCCACAATTCCCCTTTCCAAGTTGAGTACTGTTCAGGAGAATTTGGAGCGCCTAAGGAGGTTCCTTGATACCAACCGTGGCCTCATTCAAGGGTTGTCTGGTCCATCTGATCTCCAGCATGTGTCTAGCCGTCAGGAGGAAGTTGCTCTTCAAGCTGAACATCAAGCTCTCCATGCACTTCAGAAATTGATGGAGAGCATCTCGGAGGGTATCTCGTTTGTCCTTATGCTCTTTGATGAGCGGGTTGCCGATATCTACACTCGCCTTGATGCTACAGCACAACAACAACTTAAGGAGCTCACATACGAGAAGCTCTTCTCCCAAACAGATGGCAAGGACCTTGCTAAGCTACTTGTTAAGGCCATTGTTAACCGCAATATTGAGAGTGGCTCCAACGTTGAAACTGTTGCTGACGCCCTTCGAAGGAGATGCGGCAGCTTCTGTAGCCCAGATGATGTCGTTACTTTCAAGGCCCAGGAGCAACTTAAGCGGGCTTCTGACCAACCTCTGCAGACCAACCAGTCGCGAAGCTTACTTCATGAGAGTCTGAGGCTCTTCGAGAAGGTTGCTGGTAGCCTCACTTTTGCCAACCTTCAGAGTGCTGTGGAACAGTATATCGCCCTCAAGTATTATGCCGGTGCTATCCAGCTGTGTCTTGTGGTCGCCCGCGAGAAGGACAGGGGTAACACAGCTCTTTCTTGGGTCAACGATGGCAAGCCTTCTGGAGACCCTCGTGCTAATGCTTTCAATGATCGCAAGCGTTGCTATGACATGATTCATGACGTTCTGAGTCACTTGGATGCTGCATCAAGCAGTGAGCCTGAAATGGTTGATGGTAGGCTGACATTGATTGCTACCAAGAGGCTTGAGGCCTACGAGGTGGTGAATGGGTCGGATGACGAGGTGTTCCACTTTGACCTCTATGAATGGTACATCCAACAAGGCTGGACAGACCGAATTCTGGCTATCGACTCACCGCATGTCATTACCTTTCTTCAGCGACTTGCCAGCACAAACATCGAGCATGCTGACTTGCTCTGCCGATTCTACACCAACCGAAGTCGATTCTTTGATGCAGCCGAGGTGCAGGCGGAACTTGCTAACTCCGACTTCCCCATCAGCATCAAGGATCGAATCAGATTGCTCAGTTTGGCTAAGGCGAATGCCAATGTTTCAACGACTGGTGTTAGCCGACAGCAACAGCAGCTGCTTAACCACAGTGTTACCGAACTGCTTGAGATTGCTCACATCCAGGATGATCTGCTGGAGCGTTTGAGAGCTGACGACCGTATCGACCCTGAGAGGGCCCTCGAAATTGAGGAAGCTCTCAAGGGCAAGATCCAGGGACTCTCCGAGGTATGTTTCAACTGTTTCCCTAGCCAATGGCATTTGCTTACATGCTACAGCTCTTCAACGACTATGCCGACCAAGCCGGATACTACGACCTTTGCCTGCTCATCTACCATGTTGCTGATTACCGCAACCATATGACCATCTCGGGTACATGGAGCAACCTGATTCAACAGACACACGATGAGGTCATGTCTCGCCTAGAGAACCTGGAACCAGGAATGCCTTCGCCCCCATTGCCTTACGAGTCTGTGACAAGCAAGATCCAAAACATCGCCCACCGTACATCCCTCGACAGCTTCATCTTCCCCATCCAAGACCTCCTCCCAGAACTCTGCCGTTACGCAGTGGCTTACCAACAAGATGCCACAATCGGCGCTGATCCTACCTGGCCTGTCCAACTATTCCTTACCTTGGGCGTTTCTCATGACATGATTGTCCGTGTCCTGGAGGGCGTTTTCGATAGTCAAGATTACGGTTTCAGTGGATCTGTGCGAAACCGCATGATTGAGCTTATTGTTTATGTTGTAAACGACTGGGTGGCTGAAGCCCGTCGACGTGGAGGTGCTGCCAAGGGTGGTACTATTGGTCCTTCTGTAGCCGACCTCCTCAAGAGATGTGACGCCGCCCTGCCACCACCCGGACATGGAAATAACGCTGGCGGTGCAGACCTTGCTGATGTCAGGCGAGTTCTCAAGCTGCTGAAGAGAGAGGTGGATGGTTTGTCACAACGGGTTCCGACGGGAAGCCTCAGATTTGCATAGGTAGCGGGCTGAGATATGAGTCTGGATGGATGGAAAGCATAGTTAGAGCCTAGAGAATTGGGAAGCTTTGAGTAGTTGGTCGTTGGGGGTGGCACATGTTTTTGTCAAGGATGATGATGGATATGCTATAGGCGCCAATTGTCATGAGGGTGCGTTGTACTGTACAGGTCTAAAGGTATTTTTTTTATCATGTAATTATTAAAGACATGGGGGGTTTGATAAAAGGCGCCCCTGTGAAAAGAATGGAAAAGAAATGCAACAGCGAAGAAATGTATTTGATCAATGCTACACCTATATCTGGTTGCGTTCCATTAATAGAGCGGTGTCACCGACATCCTGGCGATAATGTCACCAACACAGTGATATCCTGTGATTCAACGGCCCAAAACATTATTAGTCAACGACAGGTATGCAGCGCTACGTTGACTCTGCAATGTCGCTCGCCCTGTATAGTGAGACATGGAGGCGGTGGGACGTGGTATTGGTGGTGAGGCCTGCATGTTGTTCGCCTCACTTTGCGAGCACTAAGCGAAGAGTAACACGCCACGCTTGAAAATGAGTCGTAGAAAGGGCCTCACTGTGTTTGGTGCGGGTTTAGGGAATTGTTTTGGGGGGGGCCAAAAGATTTGGATATATAAGATTGGGGGTTAGTGTTGTTGTTGTTGTTGTCAAGGCAGACTTCAAGCTTCTTTTGTCTATTTAGCATGGAGAGCAGCATTTTGTAACTCGGCTCCCAAACACCACACAACTATCTCCTATATCGAACAATACAACCAGTCTTGACGGCTTGTATCCTACACTTTGCATTCACTATGACTTGAGATACTCGACAAATACTTTACCTTTCCTCTGTTCACGGAGCTGGCCTCCCACAACTCAACAACGAAATGAATCTTCAACAATGATCCAAATACGTTCACCACGCTTCGGTGTGTGTTTTGAACCCAGCGCAAGTCGAGCATAATACCACAAAGCCGCTTCGCTGGGCACCACGTTTCAGACCAACCCATCCGAGTTATACACGCAACGTCAACTACAACCTCGCTGGGTTGGTCGCCCATACTAGACAGGACATCCGGTGTCAGGTATGGTTAAAAATTCTACATCTTGTATCTCAGGGTGGGATACCTGATGCAAAATGGGGGACGCCTGTCGGTCGTTTTTATAGATGGGAGGCATCGTGATAGATGGTAGAATAGAAGGAGGGTGTATGGAGGGCAAAAGCGGTCATTTTAATGTATTCTAGATACAGATTCGGTCATTTTGTATACATACATTTAATATTGTATTATAAAAATGTGTATGGATAGAGGGTGGCTAGATTGTTAGCAACTGTCACGAATATTACTCAGTTCTTACACAAATGTCTAAGGACACCTCGGGATGTCAGAAGACTTGGGACATTAGAATCAGGTGCAAAAATAAACTAATCACTAAGACTTTTAGGTTAACCCTAAATCATCCTAGATCATCTTAGGTTTACCTAAGTATTTTGTCCTTTGGGATTAAGGGATTCAGTTTTCTGCCATCCCCTAGAGACATCATCATAGTCTATACCATCAAATAGGATTCACTTGCTCTACTCTCAGATATTTTAGTCCTTCTAGTCTTTTATTCCTCAATAGCCTAGGCAATATTTGTAATAGAAACACTCAACTTCTATTTCTCCTGAACCTAACCAACTCAACCTACTCAACTCTCCCAGTCATACCAATAACCTTGAACTCGATATCCCATGCTTTACCATCATATTTCTCCTCCAAATGCTTCCTCAATAACTCCTTAACTTCCTCTAGCGAATGTTCCCTCTCGGTCTCCTCACTCCACCAAGTCTTCATCAACCAACTCAACATCATGCCAAACTGCAACACATAATCTTCCGCACTTGCGATTCTGTACTTATCATTATGAGCAGTCACTTTGACATCTTGAAACCCCTCTTTCTTTAGGTGCCCTTCGATCCATTCAGGGTTTGCCCAATCACCTTGGTCGTGCATTTGCATCTTCATAACCTCTGGAAGTTTGGCTTCGAAGGGAAATGATGCGAAAGCTGTTCTTACATCTGGGAGCCAGAATGTGTTGTCTTTGTGGAATGTTGTTGCGCCAAAGATTCCTCCTGGCTTGAGGATGCGCTTGGTGTCTGTACACGTTAGTATTGCACTGAAGAGTTCACAAAGAGACTTACCAGCTAGAACAGCATTAGGATCAGGGATAACATGGAGTGCGAGACCAAGTCCAACGTGCGTGAAGGAATTCTCTGGTAGTCCAGTGTTCTATATATCTCATCAGTATCTGATCATACAACAGTGTAAGTAAACTCACCGTAGCATCCAGCTTCTTAACCTCTGTATTAACCCAACCTTCCATGTCAAGTCTCTTTTTAGCTACATTAACCATACCATCTGAAGCATCAGCACATAAAAACGTGCTCTTCTCAAGGATATCCTTGGGCAAAGCTTGCTGAACGGCATGTGTCAAGACTCCGCTACCACAAGCATTATCCAGGAACTTCACAGGCGTTGAAGTCTTGTCCGATATTCCCATTTGTGCCGGCAGAGGCTTGATTAAGTGCGGCATCATGGTTCGTGAGGCATACAGCATCTGATCTTCCAGGCTGGCGTTGTCATAGTGAGCTCTGAGGGTCTTTAGGGCGTCTGGGGAAGTCATCCTTAAGGATCGAGGGGTTCTTGCTATAACTGGACGTAGGATATTGATCATGAATATAGTTTGAATTATTAATCCGAGTGATTACAGTTCGTTAAGGTATATATGTATATAGGCCCGTTGGGAGAAGTTTCCGAAAAGTCACCGCTGGACGGAGACTATCTCGGAGCGTTCAACAGGGGTTTAGCATAGCAGGACGAATACATAATAAAGTATGCAAAGTACATGATGCATTATTTCACAGGATAATGGTCCATGAAGTATGTCTGTGAATCGTGTGTCTTTTGTGGTGGTGCCTACAATTACTCTTGTCCCTGTTGCTGAGTTGCTGCAGGTCGTATTCAATGCATATCCACCAATTATTCACGAACCCAGCCTATCCTAACAAAGGTAATGCTACTCCCGATAGCTTCTCATATCCCAATTATTCACATATGTAAAGTATTAATTAAGTTCATCGTAAATGCTCCCTATCCTTGGCGCTGGAATGAAGTGACACGTGATACACTCTGAGTGAGTCCAGGGTGGCATCTTATCTCCACATCCTTAGTATCAACCCAGCTTCAACTCCAACCCACTCCAGTTCAACACAACTTTCTTGATCGCCATGTTATAATTTAATGCTTAATCTGTACGCTTCAAGTCGCCGAATACACGAGGGTGGTTTCTCATAAGTCACTTCTTTGCGCCCTCGAATACTACCGCTATCATGATTGCTCCCATCACTTGGGCCATCGTCGCCCTGGGCGCATTAACACCCCTCGTCACAGCGAACCCAGACGATGGTCTTCCCTCATATCACTACGGCGCTCCCATTCCCGTAGAATGCATGAACCGCAACTCGTACATCGCTTCACCCAATTACTATCGACGTCTCTAACAATTCGCAGAGAAACTGGCGAACATGTCGAAAACGAAAAGCACGAAATCGAATGGAAACCCTTCCCCGTCTGCAACGAAACCGGGCACCCTCTCGAATTCAACTACGGCACAGAAGGCGAAGTAAACTGCACAATAGCCATGATCGACGACCCCTTCTTCCATCTCCTCGAATTCTACATCCACTCCGATGCGCCTCTATCATGTCGTATTCCCGCGCGTCCAGCTGCCGAAGTCGAAGTCGTTGGCGAGAAAACTCCCCCGCGCGAATACGTCCCTGTTGTTTTCGCACTAGCTGGAACGCTGCAGCTTAGCCATATACATATTAGCACGCATATGAATGTGTTGCTGCATAGTACACCGAAGCATCATACTCATGTTCATGATAGTGGTGTTTTGGATTCGGCGATTGCGTATAGTACTAGTCCTTTGCATCATTTGCAGGGCTCTTATACACGAAAGTTGGTCATTGGCGATCCATTGCCGTTGAGCCTGTCTGTGCGATGGTTTCCTACACCTGCGCT
Source organism: Fusarium algeriense (assembly GCA_002982035.1). NCBI lineage: Eukaryota > Fungi > Ascomycota > Sordariomycetes > Hypocreales > Nectriaceae > Fusarium > Fusarium algeriense. The sequence continues at coordinate 3,756 of PVPY01001841.1, read as the reverse complement.
GCCTAAGACAGAAGGAAAGGTTGAGTGGCAGGGCTTAGGCGGTCATATCTACGCGAGCACTGTGTTTTACGGTCTTGTGTCGTTTGGCGCTGGCGTGTTGTGTGCTACTATGTACACTCTTGGTGTAATTTTGCCTAGAAGACTCAAGGGAAGAGCTCTTGGAGGTGCAACGCCTTTGGGATATGGAATGAACACTATGGGCAATGGATGGGGATACTCGAAGCAAAACAAGAGAATGGACTAAGATTCTGGATTATGTATAGTGCATTTATGGAGTCAGGGATGGATATGTGATTCTTGCAATGTAGAATAATAATGCGAAAGTCGGAGGCAACAGTCCACACCGACTACCTGTCATACCAACTGTCTTTTTGTGACCATACTAGTTTACTGTGTCTTGGGCTTTATATCTGTGCTCACGCGGCGCAACAGTCTGGTGTACATATCCACAGCCATGAGACCAGCTATATCTCATTAGCATCTTCTTCTCAATGTCCAGGGTCAAACTTACGAATAAGTGCATAAGGGAAATACGTTCCCCAGATCAAATTCGGCTTCTTGTCCTCGCTCACCAACTCAGGACCCATCTCCAGCAGTTCAGCAACACAAGCAATAGAGCTCATGGATGCTAAGCAACCATACACCAAACCAGCGAGCTCAACAGGCCCGGAAGATGGCTTCTTAGTAGCAAGGTTCCGCGCGATGTAGACAGCAAGAGGGAACTGGACAAAAATCTCAATGTAGAAAAAGCTGCGGAACCACGCGGCGTAGAAGTTGTCCCCGAAGAAAGGGTCTCCTGAGAAGGAAAGGAATGTCTCTTTGATGCTGACTAGGAAGCGAAGTGGTGCATTGGGTGCAGAGTAAATGAAATCTGGGTAGAATTCGGTGAATTCGAGACCTGGAGATTGTTAATACGCTGATGTTGGGCTTGAGGGGAGGATACGGACAGATCATGCCAAAGAGTTGGAATGAGATTATGATCAGATAGATCCAATCGCGAGCAGGTTTTTGGGCCATTGTGTAAGAGATTAAAAGTGGTATAAAGAGAGAGAAGTATATGAGATTAATTGGTAGAAGATGATTGCGTTGAGGGTACAATTGCTTTTATTCTTTGATGTAAGATTGTTGAAGAGGGAGCTTGGTTGGGAAATGAAACATTATTCGGCGCCAAACCCTTGTTTCGTCCGAGCACATCCGACCGAAGAAGCCGTGAACAATGAACGATTTACAGCAAAAACAGACTTTAACGGCAGTTGATGTTGAAGATTGCTTTTTGAACTCTAATTAGTCAAGGTTCGTAGATATCATTAAATAATTATACACGCTAGAAAACCCGACAGTCACTCTTTGTACTGTACATCCTCCGAATATCTCTGGCATCAATTTCTATTGACCTGCCACAACAGTAGTATTGAGAGACTTCTCAAAAGCCTCCATATCAAAACCTGTCAACAAATCCGCCCAAAAATCATCATCGAACTGTAAATTAGTTGCCCAATCGGGGTTACTCTGCAACACACTCGAATACTCAACAGTAGTCTGCGGCTGCTGCACCAACTGCTGTTCCTCCTGTGGAATCTTTGACAAATACCACTGTCTAATCCACCTAACTTTAAAGCACGACTTCAAGAAAACACTACTCCCATCCTCCATAACCCTCCGTCTGCGATTTAATCTCTGCGCTTCTTCATCAGCCTGCGCAAACTGATCACTTAATCGTTGAAGAATATCCTGGAACTGAAGACGTCGACGAGCTGCTTTTACATCCCAGTCCGTAGAGTTCTCGGCCATTATTAATCGCGATGCTGTGACTGTTACAAAGGCGAGAACGCAGGATACTGTTACGGGAAGGATGGAGATCTTTTCGGGTGGGAGGGTGGTATGATTTTCGAGGGTGTTTTGGATGGCTTCGAGACATTTCCAGAGATATTCGGAGCGGAGGAATGGTTCGGATGAGGGTGTGTCGGGGGATAGTAAGTTGGAGGGTTTCATGGCGAGGATTGGTTCGTAAAGACGGACGATGATGGAGTTGTAGTGGGCTCTAAAGCCAGCTGAGACAGTCAGCATTGAAGTTGGCGGCAAGCATGGGGAACGTACGTATTTGTTTTACAGATTCGGGTTGTAGTTTGTAATAATTCTCCAATTCTCGATGAACAGTATCAAGAGCCATGGCGGTAACGGCGTGGAACGTTGGAGGTGTAGGATCGAAGGGATCAATAGCCGGTATGACGCTAAATCCACGATCCGCCATATGCTGCATTCGAACGAGGGATACAAGATATATATCCGAGTCATACTCGCGTGCTTCGGCGAGACTTAGGCAACATGAAGCAAGATGGGTGCTCCAATTAAAGATTGTGCTTTTTCTAAAGTACGGGCTGAGTCTGTCCTCTGTTAGCTAGGAGATGAGGGATTGTGGGAGAGAGATGACTCACAGATTTGTGATGTGGTATACGCCCAGTACAGCACGTTTGTCTGCTGGTGTCTGATGAACCTTTATCTTCATTTGATGTTTGCCCAGTGAAGTCCAAGCATCGCCAAGCAAAGTCTTTGGACCGCCTAGAAAATGTCCAGCGTGTTTGTCAAGTCTCAGGTCAATGACTAGACCAATAGCCATTTGTATGATGTTTGTAACTTGAAGCTCTCCGTAAAAGTGAAAGTCATTCCTAGCTTAATCAGCACAATCACTTAAACACCCTAGAAAAATAACTTACCACGCAAGATAGATCAACATAGCTTGAAGTATGTCAATAGTCTTCTCCTGCCTCACAACAATATGCTCAGCAAGATATCTTCTAAACCACGCCTTGAACTCCATCTGCACTTTCTCCCCCAACGGCGAAACAACTGCCAAAATCGTCCAAAACAATAATCTCGACTCAACGTAGAGTTCAGAAGCACACATGGAATTCGGCACAGGAACAAAGGGAAAATGAGGCACGTAGTCTCTTCGGTATACGTCCAGACGATCAGAGGCTTCATTCTGTGAGACGCGAAAGCCGGGAAAGAGTTCAACGTCTGTACTGAAGCGGATGCTGTCGTCGGGGATTTGGTTGATTATGTCGTGGTTGGTTGTGAAGAGGTTTTCTTGGGTGTGAGGTTGACATTGAGGATTATGGGGATAGGGATGGGGATGGGATTCTTGGGGACTTTCCGGGGTTAGAGGGGAGAGGCCTTTGCGTTGGTTTGCAGAGAGGAGAGAGACGATGCCGTCAATTTTCTTTTCTAATTGAGCGACTCGTCTATAAAAGTCAGTGAGGCTCATATAAAGGAGAGAGAGACATACGTTGATTTACCGCGCTTCCTTCGCTGTGTAACTTCGGGTACTTGACAGGCAAGCTTCATCCTCAAACATCTACACAATTAGTGTCAATCCCACTCTAATTCATAGTCACATACCTTGAACATGTCTTTTCTACCCGTCCAGACCCAGAACTAGGCCACTGACACTTCATCTTCAACCTCGCGCAATTCGTACAAGCCCTCGTCTTCTGCGCCGCATCCTGGTCTTGCGACGGGACTTGGTCGTCCTGACTGATGAGGCATTCATCCATAGTCAAACATGTATGCCAAGAAAGTTAACAAACGAAAAAAGAGAAGAGTAAAAAGAGAAAAAGGATGACGCGAAGTCAAGTTCAGTGTGATTTACTGTTGCGCGGAGGTAATGATGGTTTATCGGCCGTTAATCCCGGGTTTCGGAGACTTTTATAAGGGCCGGTGATACGCGTGTGGCTGTTCCAGGGGGGAGGGTTAGTA
>PVPY01001840.1:0-26698 GCA_002982035.1 Fusarium algeriense | reverse complement strand
CTTTTTTTTTTCTTTTTTTTTAGCGCCGAGTTCGACCATTCATCATCGAACCAACCATAGTAGCGGAACATATTCGCGGAGGTAGACGGGATATATCGCGTTCGTTCTACCTGGAGATATACTGAGTTTCTGATATTATCATGAAACCGGTAATTGAGCCCATCTCAAACAGAGGGTTTCTGTTCGACAAAGGCTGTGCAACGTCATTGTCCAATGATGTATCATATTCGACCGTTTGCGAAACGTGAAATCGGAACGGACCGAGGCGCAGTGTCGCTATCCGAACTGACAAGCAAGTCACTGTAAAGTCTGAAAAGTGGTGATATTCAGAAACTATCAAATTGATGAAGAAGAAGAGGAGGAAACCTCAGGCATTGGCAAACTACGACGTCCTTATATCCCCAGATTCACTGTCATTTTTGAGTTCTGTTTTCCCCCTTCTTCTTTCAGTCAACGAGAACAAAGCAAACCTATCGCCTCGCAATGATCCTCTTCAACCCGCTGCCCCCCATTCCGCGACTGGCTGACGAGCACGATTTGCGCCCCATTTCCAGCGTTGAGGCCCGAAAGTAGGAACCCAAGGCCAGGCCAGCTCATCCATCGCAATACACCCACAAACACAACAAGGTCCGTGAACTACAACAATAAACGCCAGGGTTTCAATGGCGGTTGTTATCTAAACTGCTGAGATTTACATCCGTCACAAAAAGTCATCAATGGTTGTGTAGAGATATCAAATTGAGTTTGCTCAACTGCTTCTCATATTCACACCTGCTAAGTTCAACTTGATACCACCTAGCCAGGAATAGTAGACACCAGATACTAGCATTTCCACCTTCCCGCAGAGCCTCAGCCATCCACACGTAGCCAAGTGGACAGTGGCAAAGAAATTACAACACAGTTTTACCACAAATTTCCTGCCATCTGACATTCTCCCTGCACGTTATGCCTGTCACTACGAACCCATGGACGAAACAGTAAAGTGAAGAATGTCACTGAATAAGCCCATAAATGATTTATCAGCGATTTGAATCAGTGCAGTTTCATCGTGACAAAGAATTGCCGAAAATCATGGGGTGTAAGTTAACTCAGTGATCAACCACCATCCCGCTCGCGCCATGGCGGTTCGCTTATAAGTGATCCATAATCAGGGCCATCATCGGCAAACCATGGGGAATAAACATGATGTTTCGCATTTGGCGTGGAGAAAGTCAATCACTCTTAGTTTCGAGTCTCAATGCCGAAGGTGTCCTGATCACTGTGAGACCCAAAACATCGTGTATTCTAGCCTCAAGACCAATCTTGGTCACACTCGGCGCTGCTCTCTGGGTATTACAGAAGGGGAACAAAACTGATCCCTCTGTTGAATGTTGTAAATTTCTGCCTAAGCCAGCAGACAATTTGGGTAGCTCCCACTCTGTAAATTCAACACATCTCCCCTGTCAAACTTGATTATCACCACCCACATCAGAGTCGGTATACCCCACCAACCTGTCCCTGTATGGCGCCACGTGCAGATACCCAGCAATGCCGAGTTGGGCATTGCTAACTCCACTTCTAACTTATCTGTCAAAGCCTCAGAGGGCCGCTTTTGCCCGTGTCTTATGCGCTGCCTGTTCCCGTCCACCTTTTCTGCACAAGACCCGTTGACCGTTGAGAATGAACTAGTCAGGTACATTCACGCACCTCACTCCACGGGAGGAGCCCTCCTGTCAAGCTTACAGTGCGTGTCTTCACCACGCCTGTCCTCGTTGTTCTGAGTCACAGCATCGCAATGCAGCTTGTCTGCCATGTCATTGGGCCAAGACTCTTGTGTGCTGTATGTCGTCGCTCACCGGACGACCTCTGCCGATGACTTGTCAAGCAACTCACGAGCCGCAGCAATCTCGTCTGCATTGTATCCTTGCCACAGGGGTTCCTGAGCGCTATATCGACGAACGATCTCCGCTAGCTTCTCAGTGGCCGCCTGGTTCAGTTTTCTAACAGTCTGCTGATCTGGTAGAGTAAACTCATCACTCTCAGATTGCTTCTTGAGCTTGGCATATTCAGCCAGAATTTTATCAGTGACCTTCTTCAGACCATAGTAACCTCGTAGGTAGTCTTCGCAAAGCTCAATGCTTCGACAAAATCGCTTTAGCGAGTTTGCCAGGTATGTCTGAGGAGATCCATCGCTTGTTCCATTAGCGGCCATCAACGTCACCTCGCCTAGCCTTGCGTGCAACTATGAGGTAGTGTCAGATGGGGTCATTCATGAGAAGAGAAAAGTAACATACGTTCCACGCATTTGGCACTAGCACAAGAACCTCTTCTAGGGCGTAGATAGCTTGGGAGTACAGGCCTTGAGAAAGGTAGAGGTCCGATAGCTCAGACCAAGCCTCAGCATCTGTAGGGTTGAACTCGAGCAACCATACTAGTGCCGCAATCGCTTCTGTTGTCTTTCCCATAGACCGCAAAAGGGCCACTCGTCGCTTTGCAATATACTGGTATTTGTCAGTACAATGTCTGGGTGACCACAAAGCGTCGTCATGCTCACAATGTTTGTTCCATCTTGCTGCAGAAGGTCCTCGTATTCCTTCAACACTTCCTGAAGTTCGCTGTTGTTTGACGCCTCCGCCTCCTTAATTAATCCCTTAAGTGCCATGACGCGTTCGTTATCGTCGCCAAACCGCAACACTAACCTCTCAACGCACTGATGTGCTGAATCGTCGTCGCCGGTTCGAAGGCATGTGATAATGAGGTTTTCGTAGATGGTCCATAGCTCGGCAGTCTCGGTTGTTGAGAAGAGTGATATCAGAGGGGAAGCTGAAAAGGCCTTGGGGTTGCTCTTCAAGATGATGGGAGCTTGTTGCGCAAGGTGGAGAGCTTCGGCAGGTGAAAGCTGGCCTTGTGGCCTTGTGAGAGAGGGTGCCATAGTGCTAAGAATGGGTTTGTGACGGTCGCTTCGATAGAAGTAACAGAGGTTCGGCAGATACGAGGCTGTATAGCGACAGATTCGGAGGGGGGGAAGATGGCGTTTATCGTCTATCTCACAATGATACAGGTCAATTGAACACAGGAGGCTTGATGCTACGTGCACTATCAACCCCAAACCACAAATGATTGGTTGACAGTCGATAGCTTCTGGGGTTCGGGGTATCTGATAGTCCGGCGCAAAAGCTCGAGCCTTCTCATTGGGTAAAACCTCGGCCCACACTCAAATATTCGAAGACAAAATCCATCTCTCCACAGAAATTTCTTCGATCCTCGAGCATCCTTCTTCCTCACTTCTGCAGTGTCAACTACTTGTGCCGTAAAAAGCACACTGCTTGCGCTGCGAGTGCATGCTTCAAGGACATCCCAAGTCCAAGATGGCGTCTTCAGCGCCAAGTGGCGAGGCCGTCGCGAGCCCGACACTCGAGTCGATTCCTATCCAGGAAATGGCCGCGTTGGACGTCAAGGATCCGGTCACCGAGGCCGTCACCGAAGCTGCCGTACCCGAGACTGAGGCTGCTGAGGTGCCGCCTCATCGATCGCATGACCCTACCAACAACTTGAAGCGTAGCGATCCCTTCCAGTTTGGTAGCCGGTATCTGAATGAAGGAGATGATGTCTTCGAGTTCAATGCCTGGGACCACGTTGAGACTGACGATGCGTACAAGGAGTATGCAGAGCAGCAGTACGCGAAACAGCGTCAACATCCTGTCTCGGACTTTGAAAAAAGTAAGTCAACACCAAGAACTTCACATCGCGTTGCCTTCCTTCCTGGTGTCCTGATGATACACAACCAATGCATAGTTCATCTGAATCTACTGAAGACAAACTATACCTTCTTATTCTTTCGCTCCCATCTGATATACACCATAACCTCACTTTTTTTCTTCTCGCACTTTCAGCCATTGAAGAGTTGCTAACATGACAACTCAGGAAAGTTCAGTCAGGACCCAGCTAGATGGTGGAATTTGTTCTACAAGAACAACGCCGCCAACTTCTTCAAGAATCGCAAATGGCTCCAGCAGGAATTCCCTGTTTTGGCCGAGGTAACCAAGGAGGATGCCGGTCCCAAGCTCGTCCTAGAGATTGGTGCAGGAGCCGGTAATACGGCTTTTCCTGTGCTGGCCGAGAATAAGAACCCGCAACTGAAGATCCATGCCTGCGACTATTCCAAGACTGCCGTAGAGGTCATTCGCAAGAATGAAGCGTACAATCCCGAGTTTATCCAGGCTGACGTATGGGACGTCGCTAGTGATAGCTTACCGCCTGGACTCGAGGAAGGCTCCGTAGATGTCGCCGTGTTGATTTTCATCTTCTCTGCTTTGTCGCCCGATCAATGGGCCAAGGCTGTTCATAACGTCCACCGAGTACTCAAGCCGGGTGGCCTGGTCTGCTTCCGAGACTATGGAAGAGGAGATCTGGCCCAGGTCCGGTTCCGCAAGGGTCGATACCTGGACGAAAACTTTTACATCCGAGGCGACGGCACACGTGTTTATTTCTTTGACAAGGACGAGCTTTCAGATATTTGGACTGGCAAGACGGCCGACGAGGATACCAAAGCTGCCCTGGAGGCTGCCGCGGCTGCCCCAGCAGCTGAGAGCGAGAACGGTGCCGATGGTGCTCCAAACTCCGACATGGATGAAACCAAGACAGAGATACCCCGGTTCGAGGTGGAGAACCTTGGTGTTGATCGACGATTGCTCGTCAACAGAGCCTCAAAGCTCAAGATGTATAGATGCTGGCTACAAGGTCGCTTCCGAAAGAAATAGACAAGAATATCTCAAGATGAACACATGATTCCTCCCTCACATGCGTGATGTGATGCAGCCCTGCACCAAGCCACTATCCTCCTAGGCTAGTAGAGTAAGATCTCTCGTATCTTGGCTCTGTCATCGGCACCAAAACCAATGCCATCCAGATAGGCATTTAGTCCGCCATATTTGTCGTCGAGGTGTTTTTTGAGCCCAATAATCATGTCATCGGCAGTGTGAAGCCACTCATCTGTCAAACCAATTTCGCGAATTTCAACGAGACGCTGTTCTCGCTCAGGAATCAGGGCCTCGTCACTAAGAGCATAGTCATGCTCAATAGCAGAGACAGGAACATCGAGGATCATAAGCACCAACGCGCAAATGAGACCTGATTGGAAGTTAGCATCGAATCATCTGAACATACGAGGTCTTATTACCTGTACGATCTTTGCCTTGGGTGCAGTGAACAACGGAAGGAAGGGCAGCCTGGTTGGCATAAAGAGTTAGAGCTTCGCGAATCTCCTGTGTGGACTGGTCAAGGGTATCAAGACCTAGGCCAACAAGTCCACGAGGAATCATCACCCGTTGCCCAATGATGTTGATTGCTTCAGTGCGGTAGCCACAAACAAACAGAAACACCACATGGCTGAAAATGGTCAGTGATTAGATTCGACAAGAATGTATCCGTACTCACAAGAAATCCCACCATGAGAGTTGACTGAGGAGGAACAGTTCGAAGGGGCGGCCTGTAATCTTGATCTCTCGATAGTCCAGACCAGAAATTTGGAGTGGCTCAGCAAGAGCTTCATTGGATTTGACTGGAGCAGGAATACTGGACTGTTCCTTTCGTCTTTTTGCTTGATTCAAGTGCTCGGTTCTTGATGATTGTTAGTACATGTTTCTACACAAGATCTCTCAGTCTCACTTGGTCCTCAGATCTATGACTGTCTTGATACCCAGTTCATCCCTGATGAGCTGTCTGTCTAGGAGAGTGGCATCATCTAGAGTTGTCTTAGCAATTATCGTGTACATCTATGTGTGATGTTGTCTCATACCTGGTCTGGCAGAACGGTAAAACAAACCCTCGCGAATTCGCCTATTTAGAATTAGTCTACATTCCCCCATTACGCAAATGCTATAATACCTTGTGCCCAAGAAGTCATTGATCGTTTTGCCAACATCGCGAAAGTTGAGAACGTTCTCAAAGCCAACAGAGGAAGTCATAATGGCTTGCCAAGAAACCTGCTCCGTTGGAATAAAGTTAGCAAGTGTAATCAAGGGTCTTCAAGCCACTGATAATATCGCAACCGGGCTGTGTCCGGTAGTTGCAGCGCATTGACGATTGACTAACAAGCGACGGACAGGAAGTGCTCCGGAACAATATTAAGTTGGTGTGCAACATAGACATGAAACTAGGGTTTGTAGTATTAGGAGAACTCGATCAATCGAGCCACATGCGCCTCAAGAGATCGGCGGGTTCGAAGCAGACGCTAAAACACACCAAAAAAGGCGAGGAGCAGTGTCGATCTCAATATCAATACCGAAAACGCCGAATGGTCATTCCGAAGCTAAAACAAGACAAGACGCACCGTTGATTCTCAGGTGAAGATGTAGATTCCATCCAAGGTTTCAGGTACAAGACTTTGTTTCTCTTTCTGTGGCTTGAGGAAAAGATCCGTCTGTTGCCAGGTTGAGATTCAACCTTGAGACTTCGTATTTAGGCGTTCGTAGCTTGACCTTAGCTCGGTTGATTGGGCAAAAGATCTATCTATCTAATGTCAGTTTGGACATATCTTCAATTGATGACGGGAAGCTAAAAAATTGCTAGCTGATAGAGGCACAGTGCGAATTGATAGCGGTGTGGTGTGGCGGTGTTACAAGCACTGAGACAAGAAGGAGCTGAAATAAGCTGAAGATGAAGCAGTTCGCTATTGATAACAGTGATAAGACAGGGGATGCCTAAAGAGGTTGTTCTATTTGAAGTACCTCCACTAGATTCAGCTCTCAGCATGACGGAGTTGCCCATGCCGAGAAACCTAAGAATCAACAATCAAAGCTGAAGATCATGAGATAATCCGGATACTGTGCTCTTTCCGACTAACACTAACCACTAGCGTCTACACCTGAGATCATCGCCAAGGGATCCGTGACGTCACAACTAGCACTATCTGGGGTAGCGCATCGCAGGCCCGGGAAGGGAAAGAGCTACGGCAACGACCCTGACGTATGCATCCATCCATCCATGATCCATGTGAAGGAAAAGAGGGAACCTAAGGAAGGAAAGCACCGTCCGTCTTGTCTCAGGGCCAACCAACGAACGACGCCATTTGAGTGAGGGCGCCACGAAGACGAGGGTCTCCTTTGATAGCATCATCGTCGTCTTAGTGAATAAATCTTGCTTTTACCCATATTTTACTTTATCCTTTCCCATCTGTTTCTTCACGGCTGAGAGGCGGCTACAAAAACGACTAATACCTAAGCGAATCCTATCTCTATACATTGTTATCTCTCGATACTCATCCGATCCGTTCAATAGGTACTCCCTGCAGAGAGACAGCTCATTCGTCTCCACCGTTGCAGCAATTCCACCTCAAGACGAGCATCCGGCATACCCATGTTCGACACAGAAACAGTCAATTAATACCAATTGCATACGACATTACAGCCGCCAAGAGCCTTGGATACCCATCAAAACATACTGTAACAAGGTCCTTGGCCTCGTCGAGAGCTTATCACCACGCCCGGCGCATCACGAACAATCTATTACATCGTATCGTATTCCACCAGAGTCTCACCCATTCGAGGCTCCAATACGAGCCAGCACCCTTCTGGCGTGCCTTATACCTATGCCCCCTAGCACATCCCAGCAGCCAACCATGATCCAGTCACAGCCGGCGGCTCCAGGTAAGTCCCGGCATCCCAGCACATTCGTCATCTGCCCGTGACACGGCCCAAATCTTTCTGACATATACATAGTAGCCAACAACTCGGGTCGTCTTAAATACGCAAATCCTCGAGATCTTCCTAGCTATCCATCTGCCGGTCTTCGTCCTGATGGTGCTGCTGCCAGTGCCGCTGCTTCGCTTGGATGGTCTAATCAAAAACCTATAGAACTTTGGAAACCTGACAAGACTTCATCAGCATCCGCTGCTGCCGCTTTAGCTAAGAATTACAAGATGGCTCCAGCATGGGAACCAACATCCAGCTCTGCTGGTCAAAAAGCTGCACTTCTAGCCGTTGGCTCTGCCAATGCTGCATTACATCAATCTCCAAGTCAGAGCAAGTCACACGAGGGTTGGGGAAACTCTGCTGCTACTCAAGCATTCAACACAAATCGAGCCAACTCTATGCGACAGCCCGACCCAAGAGCATCCGACACTGCACTACAGGGACAAAGGTCCCTGGCCGCAGCCAGAGGAGCCATGTCAACAACTAGACGTCGAGCTAAATCCACGCCGTCAGCACCAGAGTCTACTCATGCTCCATTATCTCCTCAGACTAGCATACGGCCTGATGCGCTCAGCGGGGCCACTCTTGCTCACAAGGCAAGCCTCAGAGCCAAGCCAACAACAGAAAACGCCGGCGCTGTGCCAGTCACTACCATGACTCGCAACATGTTCACGTCTAATCCGCCAGTTAAACCGGAAGTGGATGAACGACAGAACAATGAGCAGCTTCATGCATCAGCGGTTGCGATGGCCCGAAAAATGTATTCCCATCAGCAAAAGATTATTGATGAAGCCAAGGAAAACCACGGTCAAGGTTCTGACGCTGCACAACCAAAGCCATATATTAATCTGCAAGATGCTGCATACAAGCAAGCACAAGAACGGCTGGCGAAGCTTGAACAGGAGCATCAAAAGAATCGGGACTACCAATCTTACTATGGCAACGAATCCGCACCTAGACGGAGATTCACACTGACATCCAAGCTGCGTCGTCGCTCCTCTAGTGACGGTGACCTCGATGACAGACAACAATCCGAAAGAATACGACAGCAGATGTCGCTTTTCTCCAACAAGCTTTCAGAAGTCGATCAGAAGAAGCGACAGGACGACCGCACTGCACTTCTTGCTGCTGCACAGCGCAATGTCAAGGCACGATTACAAGGGATGGATGAGAAGGTCTACAACGAAACTGGCAAGGTCAACCCAACCCTGATGAGTGAGTGGGAGCTCAAGGCTCATCAATTGGCAAACGCTAGTCACGAGACACGGAATGAGAACAAGGGCAAAATCGACATTGGAGGTGGCAGATTTATGGATCCTCACGATATAGACGCCATCGCAGCCAAGAGAATGCAGCCCCTTCTGGATGACATCAATGAGAAGGCTGAAGTTGAGCGCGAGCGACTTGCTGCACTCAAGATGGAAGAGGAGGCAAGAAAGGCTGAGCAGGAGAAGCAAAAGGCGCGCGAGCGTGAAATCAAGGAAATCACAAAGAAGCTCAAGGGTGCGTTCGCATAAAGTATCTGTTTACAGAGAGTTCAACTAACATATTTCATAGATCAAGAGAAGCAGGAGTACAAGAATAAGAAGGCGGAGGAAAAGGCAGCACGAGCTGAGGAGCGACGCCAGGCTAAGGAAGAGAAGCAACGATCCAGGGGTAACACAGCTGTCTCTGGCGAAGAAGCCATTGACGATCATGCGAGCACGGGGGGCGAAGAGGCTGTCTCATCCCCTATTGTTGCGCCAAACGATTCAAACGAGCCTGGTGCCCCAGCAGTGATTGACACGGAAGCTGGCACTACGGAGATGGGTCGAAGAAAGCTGAGCGATGCAGCATCACCAACATCCAAGGTCAAAGGATGGATCAAGAACCGGTTTTCACGAGGCAAATCTCTGGGAGAGAAGGATCGTGAAAGTCAAGATGATAAGCGAGGCAGCTTCATTGGAGGAGCCGCTCTTCGAGACACGGATGCAAATGAAAGCGCAACAAGTCTCGACAACCGGGCTAACAGCATGCGAGACGTTGCCCTTGCTGGTCGAAGCACAAATGTTGAGTCAAGCGACCAAGAACGCGATGTGTTGCATGATTCGCGCGGCATCAGCCCTGTGAGCAGTCTCAGTGAAGACGAGGCTCATGTTCCAGCCATCACACCTCCTCCAGCAATCAAAGACCCCGCTGCGAGGAAGAGTCAAAGTCCTTCACGAGACTCGCGATTTAGAGAAATGATGGATAACTAAGCCAAGTTTACATTATGACAGGAGTTTGGATAGGGTTACAGGTGGTTTGGACTCTGGAGGCATAATGATGGTATTGGTATGGATTACGTTTGGCGCATAAATTGGATTCTTGTGTATCTGTAAAGCGTCATTGGTTTTTCACAACAGGATTATAGCAATTGTTGAAGTTGAAAGGGTTGTGTCATGATTGTGTGGTTTCTCAGTCAGTTAAGCTATGACGCATGATATTGGATGTACGGATCTCTCGGATACACTTTTAACTATGACACCAACCCAGATGCCTCCACGAGACTTGGTTTGTAACGTATGTAATGTACTATAAGGTTTGAAACTTAATAAGATCGATAGCTTTGAGATATGGTGACATTGTTCGATTTAGTTCTAATTAAAATACATAAGCAATTGCTTAAAGTTTATCTATCAAATAGTTCATGTATGAGAGCATGATGCTAGTCATACCAACCCTGAGCCAATTCTCGATTCAAACGCCATGCAAGCAAAGGGGAATCATTCCGACATTATTCTATAGAACATGAAGTTTTGTGTGTTAAAACATACATAAACACTGTACACAAACGTTTGAGTTTAGTGTGTTGTTTTGAGAGTAAAGTATGTAAACTCTTTTGTTTGGCGGTATATGCAGCCTGTTTAGAAGTCTCTGGGAGGCACACGATTACCGTTCTGCGCCATCTCGACATCGGTATGGCCGTTTGCAGGTGCATCAAAGTTACTGTGCGATCCGTTACTGGGGCTCCTGGAATCAGAGAGGGCAGAAGGTATATAAGAAGACTTTTGATACCTTGCGTCAGGGCTCTTTGTGCGAACGGCAGGATAGAGGTCGATGACGAAGGAGACGGCGTAGAAGGTGAAGATGAAGGAGATGATCCATTCGAGGATCGCCGCGGCGTTTCGCTCTTTGACGCGGCTGCATACGCCGAATGCGATGATGAGGGAGAGCTCGACCAGGATAAAGGTGAGCTTCACCCAGAAGGACCTGCGCAGAATGCGATGTTCACGGTAATCTGAGTTTGTTAGTAGAGTTCATATGTTAAAGAGGGTCAAGACTTACTAATTCCGAGACGCTGATACTCCCAGCAGATAAAGACAGCAGAAATCAAATAGCCTCCAATAAAGAGCGCCAAAAACGTGTTGTGCAGTCTTTTATACTCTCCGGTCTTAAAGATAGACAGGCAGATGAGTCCAACCGTTCCAACAGTCGCAAAAGCAATCGAGAGGCCACTGAGAATCTTCTCCATAAGTGTAGTGTTGGGCACGAGACGGCCCCGATGTCGCAGCCATCGCTCAGACAAGAACGCAGCGTCGAGAAAGATTGAAGTTAAAGTACAACCGACGATGAAGAGAGGTTGAAGACGATCGGCTCCGACGTTGGAGATGTAGGCGATGTCGGAGTGAATCGATTGAGTGGGATATCGACGACCGTGTTGATTGACTTGCCATTCGAGGAGAAGACCGAGGAGCATTCCAAGCCAGACGAGGCCTGAGATGACTGGGAACCACTGATGATGTTAGCACATTTGTAAGTATTTGAGAGGAAAGAAACATACCCAGTATGAAAAGATGCCATTTACAGCCATTGTGTAATGTTATATGGTGACTCTATGATGTGATAATGGTAAAGTTGGTGTTTTGTAAAACTGGTGATAGGCGACTCTAAGAGTTCACCCAAATAAAGCAAGCACCTGATCTTTGCTTGCTTGGCAGGAACAAAGTAATGAAATAAATACGAGAAAAGAAAAAGAAAAAGAAACAGGGTATGAATGTATAATAAATTATGGGTATAATATCCCGTCCGTCTATGCTTGACTTATATTATGGGTCTGCGTTACGTATTGCAACTCCAGGTTTCCGATGTAAATTGTATTTCCAAGCTTTTTTCTCTCTCTTTCTCGGCCGGGGCTAATGACCTTTAGTACTCCAGATCCTGATGATCACCACTATTAAACCCACGGCCGAAGATCTTCTCGGGTCTTCGGACGAGTCCGCGGTCCCTAAAGTCCGGGATATTTTACAGCAGTGCCACAGTATCAATCATCAGCCTTGTCAGCAACGCAACGCAAAAAAAGCCAAGAATGGCTATGGCAACCCTTAATGACTTGGCATTGACGCGGCGTTACAGGGGAGTTACGCGGCAGTCAATCACATTACAGTGGCGTAGAAGGAGAAAAAGAATCACTGACTATTCTGAAAGGGGGAATAATTCTTCAGCTGTTGATCGGATGACATCATCCCATTTGTTTAGGTGATTACATCACAGTCTTTGCTTTTAGTGTGTCATGCCCCAGAACAAGCCTCAGCCAAAGACGTCGTATAGTGGAGATACTTAAGAATTAGGGGGGGCCTCACTGTGACTAAGCTAAACTGATCCTTGCATGAATCATGAGCTGAAGCAGGGCTCTTACATTGTAACCTTGGACCTTACTCGAGTATCCAATCACCATCAACATGTAACATTCACTCCAAGACAACTTCAACACCAATTTCAGTTTATTTATAATCAACTCAACTCTTCACTATTCCAATATCCCCCCCCTGTTCCCCTCAAGTTTTGCTCTAGCAGCACCTACCACCACATCTGATCCAGCGCCAACGTTCACAGCATCTGCCATGACAGCAATGTCCACAACAGCTGCCACATGGGTGTCCGCGGCGTGCAAGCTTTTTATGGGCTTCATAGTTACTAAAATCGAGTTAGTAAGTGTCCCTGTTAAAAGAGAGGATCTCTATACTTGGAACGAACCTCATCGTGATCATAGTGAGGGTCGTCATGGTCATGGTCATACTTGTGCTCATAGTGAGGATCTTCATCCTCGTGCTTGTCCTCGTGCTTTCCATCATGCTTGTGCTCGTAGTGGTGCTTATTCTCGTGCTTGTGTCCGTGTTGATGTCCATGGTAGTGGCCGTGTCCGTGGAGGTGGCCATGTCCATGCCCGTGCTTGTGACCATGCTTGTGGCCGTGGTGATGGTTGTGGTAGTGCTTGTGGACCTTCTTGTGCTTGTTCTCCTCATCATCCTCGGCGTCCTTCTTTCCGTACGATCCCTTGTTCTTGAAGTTCTCACCCGTGATCAGGGGAGTGTAGATGAACCTGCTAAAGGCTTCCTGGACACTGCCTTTGGTGCTGCCATCGTTGGCACCCTGCTTCTCCATGATGATCTTGAGGGTCTTCTTGCACTTGATGCGGCGAGCGAACTCATAAGTCAGGGCCTAATCAAAGTCAGCATGTCTCAGTCATCCATATCATCAGGGTAACTCGCGTAGTTGGCAACACGAAGACTGTTGATGGCAGTGAGAACGGGACGGTCAATTTCACCCTCAAGATGCTTGCTCTTGTGCTTGAGGACTTTAAGAAGGCGGATGAGAGTATCGGCATACTAAAGCAATGTCAGCCAGTAACCTCTAGAAGCTCTTTGGTGGGACTTACATGAAGGTGGCAGTTAACAACAGAAGACTCCTGTCCACAGCTGAAGCACTTCTTGAGAGTGGTGCTGTCAATGTACTTGTCAAAGGCATCCAGGCTGTGCTCAAGGTAGTAGATATACTTGACAATTTTCTTTGATTCCATGTCAGCTGTGCTAGTATTACAGTTGAAATGAGCAACTCACATGCCAACAGTGCGCATCATTGCCGCAGTCATAAGTCTCAACAGCATGAATTACCTTCTCAACCTCATCGGTGACATGGTGAAACTTCTTGCAAGTCTTTTCCTCAGTGAGGATATGGCAATGCTTGATAGGATGCTTGTGCTTGGTGATATGAAGATGCTCATGAGGATGAAGATGCTTGTGCTTATGCTTGTGGTCCTTATGATGGTGCTTGACCAAGTCAGGATCATGGTGGCCATGATGCTTATGATGGCCAATCTCAAAGGAGCTGTCTGGGAGAGCAAGACCAACAGCGGCTGGGACTACGCAGAGCGCAATGAGGGGTAGAGAGAACCTCATTTTCAGAGTTCCTCGGATGGATTAAACAAAGAGTGAAAGTAGTTTTGGGGGCTGTAACGAAAGTTGATATAATGATACCGAGAATGAAAGCCAGAACAGAACAAGGATCAGCCCAATCTTAAATAACCACTTCTAGGCTTATGTTTATCACCACATGCTAGATATATCAGCAACTTCGAAGAATCATCGACTTATGATTGTGAAGCCACGATGCTGAACTCTTGAGCCATCGGATCAGGAGTCATAGTGACAGTGGATGAGTAGCTCATTGATACCAAGCAATGCCATGAAAAACAATTAATACCATTGGACCTATATCACCACAATTATGTCTTTCTTAAAGCCTCATACCCATTGTGAACAAGTTCTTTTGAAACGATGCCTTAAACTTCTGGCCCTCGAAAGGTTCCCCTCACGAGGCGTTCGTATAGGTGATATCGCGGAGTGCCAAACGGGTATGAAAACCGCCGAGATACGACGTTACTGTAGCATCGTCGCGTCTTTTCTCGTATGAGACATCATGGCTTCCTATTCTTCACCGTGGCGAGCAACCTTGCTCCAGTAAAGGGCACCGGTTGCGACTATATGCTTTCAAGGTGGCCATAAGGTGAAAATATTGCCGCCGGTTGCTGTATGAATTAGTCAAAGTCAATCGACGGGTTCAAAGCTCTGACAATGCGTGTTCCTTTCGTGTTCTCAACGCGAGAGATAATAATAGGGAGACAGTTGTTTCTCGATGGTGTTCGTGTAAGTCGAAGGTTGGAAGTACGTACCTTGGATCTCTAGAAGGTTATCGGCATGATAAATTCCGATGTTCCGATCTCTAATTCACGATAACGATAAGCTCTTCAAGCTTCCTAAACTCTAAGTAGACTATTCAGCTTAATTCAACTTCACTAAACATTAACTCTAGACTCAAACCACCTCTCGCGCCTTAACCTTCAGCCACTCATTAAGAAGCATATAGCCTCTACAGGCCTCGTGCACACAACGAGGCCTTTAACGCCATAAAGCTGGTCATTCCAGCTCCTCAAACACTATCCACAATCCTCTTTGTTCACCGTCAACCATGGCGCTCTCACCAGTCGTAACACATACCGTTGAAGCCACGCAACCGCAAAGCCTCGGGCACGCAATCTCTTCACCTCTAAAGAATGTCACGTCGCAGACGCCTTCTTCCAATGGAACGCCTATGCCTCCCATTACTTCAGCACCTGCACCGACAAGCATCCCTACGACGCTCGATCTTGCGGAGCAGATGAACGATGAGGAGAAGCGCAAATATGTGAAGGGTAGGTTACAGCATTGAACTTCTGAAGTATTGCTCTGACGAAATCTAGGCAAGAAGCTGGGCGAAGGTACCTACGCCGTTGTCTTCCTAGGCCATCTGCGCTCAAAGCCCACCACTCTCGTCGCTATCAAAAAGATCAAGGTCCAAAAAGAATATGACGAAGGCATGGCCCCCGACGCCGTCCGCGAATTGAAGCACCTTCAGGAGCTCTCCCACCCAAACATCATCTCTCTTCTATCCGTATTCTCCTCAAAAGATCAGAACCTCAACCTCGTCCTCGAGTACCTTCCCCGTGGCGATCTCGAAATGCTTATTCGCGATACCGAATCCGTTCGCTACGGTGCCGCAGATATCAAGACATGGATGGGCATGCTCACCCGCGCCGTATGGTTCTGTCACGAAAACTTTGTTCTCCATCGTGATATCAAGCCAAACAACTTGTTGATCGCTGATGACGGCGAAGTCAAGCTTGCTGATTTTGGTCTTGCGCGCAGCTTCGCTGATCCTCATCAGCTCATGTCCTCGCGTGTCATCACCCGCTGGTACCGACCTCCTGAGCTGCTCTTCGATGCAAAGCACTACAGCGGCGCTGTTGATGTCTGGTCTGTTGGCACTGTGTTCGCAGAGCTCATTATGCGTGCGCCCTACCTTCCCGGTAATACAGACCTCGACCAAGTTCGACTCGTCTGCGAACTTGTTGGCACTCCCACCGACGACAACTGGCCTGGTGTAACAAAACTCCCCGGTTATGCTGTTCCTGGACAGCACCCTGTTCGCGGCAAGGACTGGTACGAAATGCGCTTCGGTACTGTCGGTTCCGACGGTGTAGACTTGCTAATGAAGACACTCATTCTTGACCCCAAGAAGCGTATCACTGCCCGTGGTATGCTCGAGCATCCTTGGTGGCACTCTGAGCCCAAACCCACTCGCAAACAAGATCTGCCTCGAAAGGGTGGCGCAGGAGCAGATGACAAGATGGGTGCTGATCTAAAGCGACGACCAGGTGTGATTGACGATGACAGAGGGTCCAAGGTTGCTCGCAAGCTTGACTTTGGCGGCATGAAATAGAAACAAGGAGATAAGGCGTAGAAAGCAAGGTTTTAACGAACACATGGCATGCATTTTTAAAGGGCAAAATTTTTTTTTTTTTGGCGTTTGGATATATACACACAAGGAGAGGAATACGTGACAAGTCGCAAAAGGACATGGCTTGCTTCAAAAAGGGACATTTTATTAGATACTCAGATGTTTTCATCCTCATTAATTCGAAACCATTGATATATATCTCCTAACCAAGCGCTCGCTCCCAGCATATCTTCGTCATATCGACATCTTAAATTAGTAAATATATCCAGAAGAACAAGTTCTAATCCGATTCCTCACATGAGTATACACTCAAGTCCATACATTGCTCTCTCAACACTTTTTCTGACTTGATACCAGTCCGCCCTTCTTTGCGCATACTCGTAGACCTCCTCGGCACGGAAAATACCACCAAATCGATCACCATCTGCAATGACTGTGGCCATCTCCCGTGCGTGTCGAGGGTCAATGAGGAAGATTTGACTTAGCTCGCGTAGAGCAGCAAAGTAGGCAAGTAGGTCAGGGTTGCGCAGCGTTCGGATGTACTCATAATAGATGTTCATGTCAGCAATGAGAGTAATTGCGCCCTCGGTACTGATGCGTTGTCGCTTAAGGTGTTTGCAGATAGCTGTGAAGAGACGAAGGCCAACCTCACCATTGAACACATCGAGCATCGACTTATCTGTTGTGCCAACAAGCATTTTTGTGTGTGATGAGACGAGCTCGACAATGCGTTTAGCCGTGGCCGTAGGACCAATATCAAGCTCGGCAGCGGGCGCAGCAGGCTTCTCAATGGTGCTGGAGCTGCCGCCAAAGCCAGATCCAAATGCAGAGGACGATGTTGCCGCCGAAGGATCAACTGGATTATAGTCTGTCGGTGGTTGGGTTCTACCCTGAAGATACTCGACCTCGTCCATCAGGACATCGATACCCTTGTTCAGACCGGCTGCAACACTCTCGTCGAGCATCTGTTCAAACTTCTTCTTGGCCAGGCCTGCTGGGTCCAGGAAGTCGTTACGGTCAGCAATCTTAGGAGTGGCAAGTTGCTGCTCGTAAAAGACGTCAATCATCTGAGAGATAAGATCTCCCACGTTGACAAGCTCGATAAATGTTACAAGCGGTGCCACACCTGCTTTGTTGTGGTCGTTCACCTCTCGGGGATTATAGTGTGAAAGGTGGTTGACAGCCATTTCAAAGCCCGTCTTGATATGCTTCTGTCCCAGAATGCGTAGCAACACCACAAAGATGGTGGCACATTGTTCTTTAGCTTCTCCACCAGCTTGTCCACCAAGATTGATGAAGACGGAAGCACGTCCCAGACTGGTTTTCGCAGCGTGCACCAAGTTGAGTGCTACCTCAATGCTGAATAATGACTTGATGCCCTCGAGCTTTGACGCCATGATAGCAGCCTTGGCTGCGAGCTCGTCCGTTGGTGCTTGAGCCGGTAACGGTGCCCTTTGACCATCGAGTGCTAAATTGGGCGTCTCAGGGCGTGAGGGTTGCGGTGTAAGTGTTCCAGAGTCGTTAAGCTCTTTTGGCGCTGATGGTGTAGGTTTCGCTGATGAGGACTTATTTGTTGCGAAAGGGGAACCCATGGGAAAGCTGGGTAGCACAGTAACCGGCATCATAACGACTTTCTTGAAAGAGCTTAAAAAGTCCTTCTTGTCAGCCGAGCGATTAATGTTTGACATATAGAATGACTCTAGAGTCGAGTCTTGTTCAGAAAGCTTCTTCTCCCAGTTTGCCACCTCTGTCTCGGCATGATTTGTGAAAAAGTCTAGCTCAGCTTGGAGGTATAAGTCGAGATGCGGCTCAAAGACACGTAGGGAAAGCTCATTCGCCATCTCCTTGACATCTCGCTTCGATCCTTCAGGAGGTGTAAGGGACTGGAAGAAAAGCATTGTCTGCTCAAAAACACCGGACACGGCTTTCAAGTAAGCTTCCATGCTACGTTCATGCGCCTCATCGAATAGTGGTGTCGAATACTCCATGATGATATCCTCCCTGACCTTTTCCACGAATATCCAGAATACATGTTCGGGGTTAGGGAAGATGCGTTCCATCACTGAAGCCTGTTCATTGACTTTGGCAAGTAACACCTCGAAAAACAGCCGTGAAGGTTCGAGTATGATGCTTTCGTCTTGCGTCGCCTGATTAAGACAGTCCATAGCGTTCACCGCCAACAACTCATTATCGTTGAATATGGGATGTTTGTGAACGAACAGATCAACCCCTCCAGTCGCGCCGTCAAGCGTATGTAGGACATGTGCATACCGATGCATTCGCCCATCAACATCCCAGAATTCGTAGCCTTGCTCAAACTCTCGCAGAACAGCACTTTCGAATATTCCCATCATTGACGAGACCTTCTCCTCTCTCTCCTGACATCCGGTTGACCAATCGCTATTGGCAAACCTCTTTAGATTGGAGAGCATTTGCGCTTGTTTCTCCGGGTCGCGAAATGCTTGGAAGACAATAGGATCCGCATGAGATCTTGCCTTCACCAGGTCAAAGTAGAAGGGAGCTAATGCGCCGTAGATCTTTCCGTACTCATGCCGCGCACCACCTCGAATACTCCTTACCTTTTTAAAGACATCCAAATATGCTGCCGGATCTTCAGCGGGGTTTGAAGCCCCCACCGCCATAGTCTCGAATCCATCACGAATATCTGCCACGGCGCGGTTCTTGGCCTCCTCCAACGAGGCATCGAACAATGTCGTTGCTGCAGGTTGCGTAGGGCTTGCCAATCCTTTCGCCTGTTTTGCGGCAGCATTGGCACTTTCTCGCCTTCGTCGCACTGCTTCTTCGAATCGACGACGAGCCTCAACTTCATCCCAACAGTCCATGCTCTTCAATCGTGATACCCATCTTGTGTCATCGTATACCATGTCTCGCATGCGGTGTGATGCGCGAGCAAAGCGCAGTTGATCGGCGACTGGCAGGTAGTCGAGGATCGTTACCAATATCTCTGGGACGTCATGTTAGTCGTATGCGCTCGGTATTGCGAAGATGTTATATTGCATACCCGCTGGAAGACTGGCTTTCGTGTCGAGCATCTCGGTCGCCTTAAGAGTACTAAGGATGCTGCCACGGTTGGCAGCACCCGTTTTGGACCTATACATTATTGGAGAGGTATATCTATCGCGATTTCGGTCGTGGTTCTATATTTTATGCTTGGAGATACCCTCTAGGCGATTTTTCTCCTCGTAATCGTTGTTTATCGATTGTATCCTCTGCGATGCCATGGGCCGTTGTTCAATCCAGTCATTTAGATGATATGGTCTAGCATGTGGCAGCTGGACTGTCCGTATATAGCGACACCGACATTGGACAATAACTCGAACTTCGGGGCTATCGACTTGGTGGTAATTGTCGTCTTTTGGTGCTTTTCTTGATTTATTCGACTCGACGGTAGCAAATAGTGAGTTAGTTGTAAGAATAGGAATAATTGTTGGTCTGGATCTCTAGAAGCTGCTGGTCGGACCGTGGTTAGCTCTGACAGGGGAAGTTGCAGTCCACCCACAGCTGCCCCGCATCAGCGATGAAGTCGAAGTGGCATTTGACTTACCCTGTATCCTCAAAGTTAGTTATATTAAGCATTAGAATTTACAGCAGGCTTATCTTCGCAAACTAAATACTTAATGCTAAACTTATCATATCTTGTACGTAAACTTAGCAAAAGCCTCTTCTTAATGCCACCAGTTTATTCATGGAAGTGATTGTTGAAATACCCTTGTAAATCATATGATGTAAGTCTAACACCCTTCCAATGCTATTCTACCATCATGACAACTCTATCCCAATTTTTTACCAACAAAACTCCAAGAACACCATCGAATGACATAGTCATACATATCCCAGAAGACGATGCCTATACAGGACCTCAAGTACGTAAGGATACCCCCTACTAACTCCCATCGCATGCGAATGCACCCATATCATGCTCTTATATAAGGTTTACTCAAGGAATGTGAAGAGATGTGTATGCAACACATTCATAGCTCGAGTA
Source organism: Fusarium algeriense (assembly GCA_002982035.1). NCBI lineage: Eukaryota > Fungi > Ascomycota > Sordariomycetes > Hypocreales > Nectriaceae > Fusarium > Fusarium algeriense. Next base: position 6,448 of record PVPY01001840.1, on the reverse strand, counting down.
GCATCTCGTGCGCTGATCACGCAAGAGATATTGATCTCACTGGCGCCTGGTAATGCTTGTTAGTATACTCAATGTCAAGTGTGAGGATGATACATACCCTGTGAGATCATCTCGAGATTGACGTTGTGTTCACCAAGAGTAGAAAACATGCGGCCCGCAATACCGACCATGTTCTTCATTTCAGCACCCACCAAGCTCAGAATAGCCATGTCATTGAGTACGCTCACATCGCCACATTCAGCAAGCTCCTTAGTAGCCTTACCAAAAGCCTCAACCTGCTGACTGCTTGAGTGAATAGCCATAGAGACGTGAACCTCAGAAGTAGAGATGAGATCAACCGAGATGGAGTAAGTGTCCAGGATAGAAAAGACGCGAGCGAAAAACCCGTGCGAAATCGATCTCTTATTCGAATGCACATTGATAACGCTGATATGGTCTTTAATGGTGACGGCTGTAGGTCGCTTTGGCTTTTTGTGCTCTGCCTCAGGCTTGGGGGAGTCGCGTTTAAGTTGATGGCTGGCCGACAGAATACGATCAGGAACGATAATGGTGCCATTGCCGCGAGGGTTCTTGACATTCTTGATGCGAATAGGGATAGGCGGCTCGGCGCGAATGACTTGGTCCATAGTGAGGTGGTGAATTACCTCTGAGCCGTAGAATGTCAGTTCAGCTGCCTCCGAGGGAGTGATGGATGAGAGCAGGCGTGCTGTGGGCACCTTGGAGGGATCGGCTGAGAAGATGCCATCAACCTCCTTCCAGACTTGAAGTTCTTCAGCCTTCACACCCACGGCACAGAGGGCTGCGCAAAGATCAGTGTAGCCACGGCCAATGTCGCCGTCGATGAGACTGCCAGGGACATTGCCGAAGAAACCAGTGACGACAGGAACACGATTCTCACAAGCGGCGATCTTACGGGTGAAAGCCTCTGAGGCGGTGCGGTAGAACTTGTCGTCGAGTCTCTCATTGGCATCATAATGGAATGAGTCGCAAAGATCCACATACTCAGACTCAACACCCTGGATGCATGTTAATGAGATATCCCATAAATAAGTGAACAACGTATACTCACCACATCCTGCAAAAGAGCGGCCATGAAGCGACAGCTCAGTTTCTCACCGAAGCTAATAACGCGGTCCTTTGCTCTTGAGTTGATCTCGAGGTTAAATCGCTTTGCAGCCACGATATACTCGACCAGCTCTTGACACTCATCCTTGATGGTCTGAATGAGTGCTTCACGTAGAGACTGATCCTTGATGAAAGCCTCAGCAGCGAAGACGTGGTCATTGCAGATATCGAGCATCAGTCCACGAGCCTGCTCAACCAATTCATTTTGTTGCTCCTCATCGACGCACATGGCAGCGCCGACACCTCTGAGCTTGCCATAGACGGCGAGTAGTCTGTTTATCATTAGTCCTCAGATCATGCCAATTGATAATATAGTGAGTCTCTGCATATAGAGATTGAGAGAAAATCCTTACCTGCTGGTAGTTCCCTCGGCTTTCTTGCCCGTGCTTCTAGCAGAGCAAACGACGATGACTCTATTGTGAGACAAGCTAGCTCTATTGGCGGGGTCAGTTAGTCAAACAAGACAATTCTAAGTCATTTCTCTCCCTCTTTCTCTCCTCATATTCAAACCCCGGGGCATAATATCATACCTAACAATATCTTTCGCAATCTGAACATCTCATATTAGCAACATGTAAAAACACTCCAAATAATGCCTCTCCGAGGTTCAACGGGGAACCACAAACCTTGTCCGGAAACTTGCCCACGCTTGTGCCGCCGAATTTTTGGACGACCCAGCCGAGAGACGGCGAATTGCTATGCGAGAGACTTCCCATGTTTGCTTTTTCTTTGATTCACAAAATCAATGTCGAAGATTCAAGTCTGACAAACGTGGATCCCCGTTTTTACTTTAATTCCCCCAACTAAGACTGATGCAGAGAGTTGATGGTGGTGGAGTTCCCTTTTTTTTCCGGCTGAGTAACAAGGAAAAAAAATTGAGCTCAATTGAGGCACTAATAATTGTACCGATCCTTTATTGAGGCACCGCACCCACGGACAAGCGCCGAGTCACCTCCGGAAATCTTGTTTCAGCACCTTCAAGGGATAAATGAGGTAGAAAATGATATGATTTGTAGAATGCGACGATGCAGGCGAAGAATCGATTCGAATTGAATCGGTAAAGAGGCGTGAATAGTCGATGGATAAGAGATCGACAGCGACTGTATGCAATTGGCGTATTATCGAATACTGAAATCAGTACAAAACTGTAATATTGTAAACAAAGGTGAGCGTAGATTTGATGTTGACAGAGTGATGCGTTGCTCTGAATGCGAGTACCCAATTCCAAAGACTGGATATGAAACCAGTTGTCCGGGAACGGAGCTCAAGTTTCAAGATAATTAATGCGGCCGAGAACAACGTGTCTGTAGCAATCGCCTCTTCAGAGTATAGACATGAATATACTAAGTTCTAAGAATCAAAACTTAGGTGTTACGATGAGATTAATCTTTATATATGGCTCATCTCCTGTAACATCATGCTATAAACTCTAGAGTCAGCATCCAGGAACAAGACCGAAGTTGCCTCCGAATAACAGCTCATACAAGGGTGCACCGTCTATAATATTCACTGTATGGTATGACTCGACCTTCTACAGGTTCCGTCTTCGGCTTTGCCCTTCATTAGACACGTTTAGGTTAAGTTCACTAAAGATTCATGGGCCCCCACCACTCTAATGCTCAGTCAAACTCCACTCAAGCTACCCCACTAATGACGACTTGTAACTCACTTACACAATGAGCACTGTACATAGAGCTCAGAGTAAGTAATGTGTTACACAACAAAAGCACAATGCCATTTATGCAAGATCTGCTCCAATCAATTTGACGAATTTCATGCCAGCTAATAAAGCGAACCTAACTTTGGCCAATCAGAGCTCAAGCGCAAGCTTCATAACTTTCCAGTACCAGCTTATAGGGTAATTAAGAGCTCATCACCCCTGGAGATTGGCACGCTAGGGGGGAAAAGAAACCACCGAACTCAAGATCTGCGATTTTGGGTGTTAGTGAGCTCGGTGTAAATTTTTTTTCATTTGTGTATTTATACAGACGCTTAATCTTTATTCTTCAAATAAAGATCTTGCTTACACAGGTACCGGGAAACAATAAGAATCAAGCCAAAAGCCTACGAACAGTGTATTTAACTCCTGGTAAATCAAGCCCCCGCAATGATACTCATGGTGCGCCTTTGCCAAACCCGACACCACTTATACTCAAAAACTCCAGAACCCAAGCATTTAGCTAATGTATACACAGAAACAACTCAAATCCTCTATCTTCCAGGCCTGTCTTGCCTATTTGGACAAGCTCAGCACCCTTCACTCTCCCTTGCCCTCTAGGCCATCATCATGTCTTCGTTCCATCGTCCCATCGTGTCTGGCAATTAAGAGACCCTGTTCTGGGAAACACTGACAACTGTATTAATTTAAATCACCCAAGGGTATAATCGATATCCCAATCCCGGAACGCCAATCCCCGTGTCAGGTAGACACATACACAGGCCTGTCGGCCTTGCTTCAAACCCTTCAAAGTTCATCGACAGTGAATTCTGCCCCCTCTAATAGAGCATGCTCCTGATTGTCTGCACCCGTAAAGCCAAACTTGTCCATGGGGAAATCTTCCTCGGGCGTCCTAATACCGATTCCGCTATCGTCGTGGACATCACCCCCACTCATACCCATGGAGTTCTGGCTAGGCTTGTTGGCCGGGGGAAATGGGGCGCGCTCCCCTTGATTTTGTGATGAGTTGTTCAGGTTGAATTCGTCACTGCCGCTGCTGTACCGGGAATTCTGTTGGCTCGTGTCTTTTGCTGCCTGAGGTGGCGTAGGTGTTGTCGACCACGTTGTCTGGCTCCGTTTTTGCTTCATGAATCCTCCCTCCTCTACCATAAAACAGACCAGTTCATCAATCCACGTTTTGGTCACCCACCATGAACTGAAGCTCTTACCCTGGTTCATGGTGAGATCTCTCATCACTGCAGTTCCGATTCTCTCTACACAGAGCATGATGTCGCTCGCCGAGGCGTAGGGAAACCTGGTCGGAAGACTGTTGATGAATGTCACCCAACGATCCAGCTGGTATGACTCGCCCTTTTCGCCTTCTGCACCATCACCACCACTATCAGCCGGACGACCTTTGCGTGACAAAACATCTCCGTACACAGTGAGGCATTCCACCTCCCAAGGCACATCCGTGGGATCAACAAGATCTCGAATCTCGTTAAGCAGGAGGTTTACCACATCGTCCATACCCCGAGTAGGAACACATTCGGCAATTTTGCGAGGTCGAATCGTTGTGATCCAGTCGATGTACATCTGATTGCGCTGTTCACGGGACGACAGGAAATTAGCAGCAGCGTGTGCTGTCAAGTTGACTCTCAAGGCGCGGTCGATGAGTCCAACAAAAAGTGCCGCGGGCCCCTCCTTAGCACGGATTACGTGCTGCGGCTGGCCCTGAAAAGACTCGCGAATATGCATCACTAACCTGTCCGAGATGGACCTGAAAATATCCAACACATACTTGGGAACAACCTGAAGTTTCAAACCAGAAACAATGCTCATCATACGCTGGTAGAGTATGAAATCACACTCCTCAATCCAAGGAGCCAAGGCTGGGTTTCCAAATAATTTTAGCACAGGCATGGTGAGAGTCCCTTGGAAAGCGCCATAAAGATGGAAGAACGTCTTCTCCTTACAGAAACGAATACAATCGACTAATGATGTACAGTGAGCGCGGTACAATGCGAATAACGATTTGGCAGCGTCGGGATCGGTGCCTTGAGGGAGGTAAGGCTCGAGGTTGGGAAGAATAAGAGGTTCCTCAGGGTCAACAGGTCCCTCAGTTTCGGGACGAAAGCCGAGTTCGAGCTGAGTCTTTGTTGTGCTGGAGCTGACATGGGCGATGTTGGCAATCTGAGGCTGGTTGTATATGCTACGTGATTGGAAACCAGATTTTTGCGATGCCGGGACAGGGTTGGCCTCAGTACTGCCAATATGAGGAGACGGCAGGGCACCTTGGCTCAAACTGATAGTCGTCTGGGAAGGAAGAGTGCTGGTTCTGTTAGCAGGCATATACGAGTTACGGTCAGGGATAAAGCTAACTTGAAGCTTTGAGTAAAGGCCGGAGGTTCTGGGAGAGCGCGAGTTGGTTGCACTGAAGGTTCCCTAACCTCGGCCTGGTCCTCCTTGAGTGTGAAGTTCACATAATGATATTTGGACTCTCCGCGAACACCCAGTCGCCGTGTCTTTAGACCAGGAAACAATACTCTAACAAGCTTCCCGAAGCTAGCGGGATTCAGTACGGTAATTCTTTCGGTAGCACATCTTGACGCGTAGTTGGCGTATACCCGTCCTCGGGGTACAGAGCCTTTACCCCTTTCACAAACCGAATGTATCCTATGAGACGATTAGTATCCTGGTGTAAATATGAAGAATTTGTCACGACATACCAAAGCATTGCAAATACCTGCCGGGTGCGTTCCGAGTTGGGGCCTCGTTCATTGCCATGAAGCTCGCTCGCCACGTCAGGAAGGCTGCGATGCTCGTTGGCTTTGAACAAAGCCCTCATTTCAATCTCGTTGTTTGCACTCGATCTGTTGGACGCGGGCTTTTGAGCTCCGATCATTCCCGCAAAGGAATTCTCGTCATTGTCGTCCCTTTCCATCATTTGACTATCGCCCTCGGTGAAGCTGGCATGGCTGTTGTACTGCTCAGCGGGTAACGGGTGCCGTTGCATGGGGTGTTTTGGTTGTTGGTATTGCATCTGGTGGCCCATTGGTGCACTCATCGAAGCGTCCATTGAGTACTCCTGGCTTGCTTGGAGCTGTTGCGCCATCATAATATCCTCTGCCGACATTTGAGGCGTGGTCATGTCCTTAACCTGGGCATGGCTATGGACGTGTGCATTTGGGTGCACTTGACCGTTTGGATGAACCTGTCCATGCTGGGCCGGTATCCATTGCCCGTTGTACATGTCTGAAGGGTCGGCAAAGCCAGGCTGCTCTAAGCTATTGAGTGAAGCTGTTGATGCACGGGATAACGGTCGTCGTGTCGATCTGATGGCGGCGCGGGTAGTTGGACCTTGAGCTTGATTTTGATCTGTTATGTCCACTGAATGGATTGAATTTGTCAACAGACGAAGACTTTAAGGCTTTGCATGAATGGGGGAGTTTTTGCTTTAGCACTGAAGTTAAAGCTTGTTGTGTTGTGTTGTGTTTAGACTTTGAGTGTCGCGTCGGTATTGAGAGCATCAAGCAAGAGGAGATGAGGTTGTTTGGGTTCGGGGTTGTCGGGGAGGAAAAACAGGGAGAAAGTAAACTTACTGTTATGCTCCATACTTAATTGAGGGACGAGACGAGACTGGGCTGGACCTGACTGAACCGGGAC
>PVPY01001824.1:0-12607 GCA_002982035.1 Fusarium algeriense | reverse complement strand
GTTTTAAAGCTATTTTAAAATTCTTTCTTATTCTTTAGAACTTATGACTTATATCTATTAAGTTACATTACAACCAATTTCATAAAGGGGCGTTATAATATGTAAAAAACCACTTAGTGATAATTTGAGTTAATAAAAGAACATATAGTTGACGAAAAACTAAAATCCTCTTCTAAATGTCTGCCATAAAGCTGATATTTCCGCGCCCAGATGACCAGCTCCCTAAATTTCTATGTAGAAGTAATCTTCATTCGAATATGGCTTACACTTAGTGAAGAAATCAATTTACAGATACATCAGTTGCACATAGTACTTATTTAGTCACATACACCTCAAACACCGCATGGTAAGAGCCTCGACCGCATATCCTACATAAGGCAGTTTTAATATCAAGCTAGTATCAGTAGGTTAGCAAGCCTAAGTAACCTATATACTAATTAAAGCTAGGAACCCTCACCCCCAGAAATACGTATTTCGTTAACTTTAGCTAGCTTAACTTCTAGGTTTCCTTCCGGCCGTGCAATGTATACCGACTTGCAAAGAGGGCAATTGACATGCTGCCTTTAAAGCCATAGGTCGATGCGCTGCTTGTGAAAGACATGTTCGCAATTTAATCGTCGAACGGTATCTAAATCGCTAAAGACTTCGAGACAGATCGCGCTATATATTCTTAATACTTAGTAGTCGGGGAGAATATACCACATTTCTAATGCGTTGGAATTATGCCGGGCTAAGGCTGTCTGCGATATAGATATCTTAGAAACTTTGTAGTTTTGGGCTGGATTGGTGGAGTTAAGAGTCTGGAGATTAGTTATATCGTTCACAGCGTCCGCATGGCTCTCAACATCCACCTGTGCCCTAGGGCGTTGCCTTCTTCGGTTAAGGGTGCACCTTCATCGTCAGCGTTGAGACTCAGGTCACTGGAAAAAAGAATACTAACGGGCCAAAGGCGAGGAGGACCGCTACCCCCACTACGGTAGCAGCAATTAGACCGAGCGTGGGCCAAGTTCCTAACCCGGAATTGAACCTATGTGACGTCTCTGGATTTAAGCCGCTGGTTTGGTCCATAATATATGCAGAGGAGGGTCTATGTGGATAAGAGAAGGGCCGCTATGTCTTGCCTGTGCCCTCCCAATCTATGTTCGGCAATCCTCTCTTATCGAAAAGTCGCAAGCATAGGTATTGCTGAGAGTTAGAGGTCTCTCACTAGCGAAGAACTTGTCCCGCGATACGTGCAAAAGATGGCGTTCTTAGCTTCAGCGGAGAGAACCTAGTTGCTTCATGCCTTGGGGATTCTGGCAGCACCGTCGGCCAAGCCCGGCACAAAACACAACACTTTGTCACTAGACGGTTTCGATTGGGTCATCCCCCCTTCAAATTGATTTCGTCTTTCTCGAGGCATTCGACTGGGCGAGATCATCTAGCTCAAAATCCCGTTCAACAGCGACGGCCATGCTGGCACGAGGCAGCCAACCTCGGCAACAACGGTATAGTTCAAATATAATGCAATAGGCTATCCCGGCTATTGCGTGCCGAACTGAGCGGATGGTGCTGCCAGAATTCCTGAAACCTAGTTCGATTAAGTTTGCACCAATAGCCCTGCAGAAGCTGCCATCATTCCCTTCACGTATCCTGTGCCAAGTTCAATAACTAGACAGCGGCCGGTCACAAACTCTCGCTTACAGTCCTATCATAAAGGAAGGCACGCCAAAAGTCCCTGAATCCACACAACTTCAAACAAAGCTGACCCCTGAACCCATTAAGACTCCGGCCACAGCCGCTGGAAGTCAGGCACGAAGATCACGAGCACCCAGTGCACCACAAACACCTTTTTGATACGGAATTCCCATCGCAAAGAGCCTCTAAGAGCCGAGTCAGAGGATACGAAGTCCTCTTGCTAGACAATGACCATATCCTTGGATCGGTGCCCATGGCATGGGCCTGACGCCGAGGCAGATGGCTGAGAGTCAGGCACAGGCCGTAGAGATATCTTCATGGTGGTTAATGATAAATCCGCAAGCAGGGTTGACGGCGATTGGGACCTTAAGACGGGCATTTCGACAATTTGGCGGCTTTTTATATAGGAAAAGCAGTATAAGATGTCATTGAGATACAGAATCTAGCTTCATTTTCGTAAAGTTCCTCCTCAAAGCGTCCTTTTTAACCTCCTCGTTATTAGAAGGCGAATAACTTTACAAAATCTTATTCCGTAAGCGGCCAAAGGCGGTCAGAATCCTTATGAAGATACTGGGTTTTGCGGTACAAGACGACTGATGTGCTAATTTTGCTTGCTAGAATGTCGTCTCTGGTAATGGGGTTCAATTAGGCCTGGTTTCATATCCTGGGCCCTAAAATTTAGTTCGGTTTTGCCCAGTAAACGGCAGTGGAAAGGCAGTGGGTTATCAGTCTTGCAAGCTTCAGTAGGGTGCGACCCCCATGTCAGGTGTCAACCTTTAACCAGCCTCTGAGTCACGGTGACGTTGCTGAAAGTTACACATCGCCCTTTGAATCGGATAAGCCGAAGCATCTGATCATACCAGGTATTGGCTTTCATCATGTACTTATATCAGGCAGTGGTGAGATAGCGGTCCGCTATTTCGTCTCGAGTGAAACAAATCTTTCGTATCAACCATCAACCAATAATTTGGCTACTTACTACCCATTACTAAGGAGATTTTACTTCATGCGAGGATGGCGAATAGTGGCAGTGGACACAAGGTCGCCTCCGTAATCCTGCGATTTCTGGAGCTCGCCTGCGGTGCGATTGTACTGGGTCTCCTTGGCCGGTTCTGCTCCCTTGTCGATGAGGCTAGTAATGTCAGTGTCGATGGACGAATTATCTACGCTATGGTCGTCGCAGGGATTACCATCGTCTATTCGATGGTGGTTTTTGCACCAATTGATGTTCTTTTCATGGCTTTTCCATTCGACTTTATCCTCTTTGTCATGTGGTTGATCGCGTTTTGCTTGCTCGAAACGGTAAGAACTCCCTGCTGCTCTCTTGTGGACGGTAACTTAATATTTTTGGGTTATAATAGAGAACGAGGGGCGATTTCTGCCGTGCAGGGTGGTACTATAATTATTGGGGCTATTATTGGGGACGCTTCTGGAGGGTTGGGCCGGTGGGCAAGGTCAACATCAATGGAACCGGATGTTCGCAGTGGCGGACTGTTATCGCTTTTTCGATCATCGCCTGGGTGCTTCATTTTATCAGTGGTTTTCTAGTAAGATACCGCCTCCCTTGAACTGGTGGCCAGACGCTAATGAGAAAACAGGGCATATACGTCTGTACCGAATATATCCAGTACGACGAGAAAGTGAACTCGGCCAAACAGCAGATGAGAAAATTGTCGCAGTGAGTGGAATCGAAGTCTAGAACCATAATAGCACTTGCTAAAATTTGCATCTTATCAATGTTTAGCAGCAGTCATCCTGCCAATGGCCAGAACAGGGAATCTACTGCAACGAGAGCCGCCGAGGAGGGAGTCAGTCCCACACAGCCTCGTTCGGAGGTGTAATTCGTTGATGGATTATTTCAAGGGTTCGAGATAGCTGTGAAGTGGGTGTAACCCATTGGCTTTGCTAGCCAGATTGAGAAATTGAGGCAAAAGCTGGTGTATATATGCCTCTGTCGATTGGTTAATATCTGCAATAAGCCTCCCCATTACGCAACAAGGTCACCAGTGGCTACCTTTAAGTTAAACCCCGACGTTGATGCAGAAACACAAGTGGAACTGACTGTCACAGAGCTATACTTTATTAGTAAACGAGATATGTAAAAGTAGCATCTAACAATAAAGGTATAGATTTATCCTCACTTAAACTTAAAGCACCAGCTGCGTAATTTCGGTAACTGCCAGGTAGCGACGTTCATGCTAGCTTAAGTCATCATTTTCCGGTTGGCTTGTAAGCAAGCAGTCTTGATGATGTGCCAGGCGAAGCCACTTACACTAACCGGCAACCCATAACCCAATCCTATACTATGAATGACAGGAGTACACAATGAGAAACGCGCGGTGCAGCTTGCTTGTAATAAGAACCGTGACTTCCGAAGCACTGACAATCGAAGAAGATTCCTTGGAGGGTTGTAGCACCTTACACTCCGTGTATGCCAGAATGGTGGAGAGATTGTTCGGACTAACCAGCCATCTCCGACTCTAAGTTAAAGGATGCAGCTAAAACTTTTAGTATCACTCTTGAGTAGACGTAGATTAGTAATTATTTTTTTATTTTTCCTTTTTTTTTTTATTTTTCTAAATTATTGGCAACCCTTGGTGTTACAATTTCCTCACTAAATATAGTCATGTAGTTATAAATGTTTCGAATCTTAGGTGTTTAAGAAACGGCCTACGGTAGCGCAGTGTGAGTAGGTATGGGCTTATCGACCAGCACATAGTTACCCTAATCATCAACGGGGTGACCCTTTGACGTCACGATGATGCAGCCGCCTCACACACCAATTTTGGGCTCCAGCGCATATCGCCGATTCTGCCCTACAGTCAGCCTTACCGAATTTGTTCTCGAGTGTGCGCCAAACATGCCGAATTTAAGCCTCCTACGCGTACATCAACAAAGAAACTCTCTCCTCAGATCTCGGTTTATTGGGGGTGGAAAGTTCCATGCCCCTGGTGAACAGATTGACAGTGCCCTTCTCCTAGGCTAGTCAGCCACCCATGGGGGATTGGCGCTGGACAACACAAACAAAAAGTCCATTTCAACATTGGCAGATGTGGAATGACAGCATTGGCCAACACTATTCTGCCATCGACGTCTACATCGCATCGTCTTAAAAAGGAATCTTGTGGGCCCGACCTACATTTCATCAGAATGACGAACTTGGATATTTATCAACTCGCTTGTGTGCCTATGCCGGCCTCACGTCTCCCACTACGAGTACGAGCACCTGAACTGAATATCTCAACCCATGGCGAACCTAGAAAAGCACCGAAATGGGTCCCTGAGCCAGGCTCCGGAGGAACAGGAACTCGCCGCTGTCGATGACGATGCGGAGGAACATCCGAGGCTAAAGCCCACCATGTTGAAATGCCTCATGGATAAGGTCGGGCTAAATGCCGCCACGTTGGGCCTGATGTGAAAGTCAGAAGCCAATTCTCCTACTTTTTCTTCTTGTAGGGCTTTCTGTAATAATGTATTCACGCTCTGCGCAGAGGCTCCATCCCTCCTATCATTGGCATATCGATGTACCAATCGACACAAATATCCTCTTACTTCACGACGACGGGCTATCTAATCCCGATAATCTCGGTCCTTGCCGTCGCGATCCTGCCGCGCGACAGATTTATTCAGAATCTCATCTTGGACCTCCTTGCGATCTGCGTTGGTTCGGCCATGTCTCTCCTCGTCCTCTGGTCCTCTGTCCAGGCACGTATTCATACCTCTCCTTCCACGTCCCAGACTACCACGGGAGCCCTACCGCCATATAATTCGTCTCAGTCAGCCGTCTGCGCAGTATGGCTCTGCGTCAATATATGGTTCGCGAACTTTATGCGGGCGAAGCTGCCTAGCTTCAGCCTGCCTGTGATAATTTATAGTATCTTGATCAACAATAGCACGACTTCTGGGCCCAGGTTTGCCACGACTCAAGCAGTGGAGGCCTTTGTCAAAGAGCAGCTTCTAGCGATGCTATTTGGAATGGCACTAGCAACAGGGGTGTCGCTCCTCATCCTTCCTATTAGTAGTCACATGATAGTGATCAGTCAGTTCAGAGGCCTCATTTACCTACTAAGAAAGATAGTCAGCCTACAAAAGGAATATCTGGCGACATTAACAAAAGACGACATTTTTGACACTGAAACGAGGAATGCCGAAGAGCGAGAATCCTGGCAGGAGAAGAAGAAGCGGAAGTCCAGGAGGATGGAGAAGGAGAAGGAGAAGGATGAGGGTATGTCTAAGGAGGCGAAAGCAGCCAAGCGTCTAGCAGAGACAACCCATACAACAAGAGTCTTGACGGGCAAGGTCCATGACAATATGGCATTTTCCAAGAGAGATATGGCTTGGGGAAAGCTTGACTCGAAAGATCTCGGCGAGATGTTCACACTAATTCGAAACGTCGCGATTTCAATGCGAGTTTTGTATCCCTCAATTCTTGCCAGAAACGTGGCTGACTTCCAGTAGAGTGGCGATAAGTTCACTTGCAGATATCTTCCACCGAATCGCCGAACGTCAAAGGCGGAATGTCGTTAAGGACACACTAAATGAGACCGCGGCAGAAGGAAATTGGGAGAAACAAATGTGGAATGATATGAAACAACTGCACACGCCATTCCAGACTTTTGTGGAAGCAATCGACCAAGGGCTAGAACATACTGGCATCTGCTTGGAAATTCTCCCGAAACCAAAGGTAACCAGGGAGTCAACGAGCATCGGATCGGACGATGTCGAGGCGCATGGAGATGCGGTAAACCCAGGTGACCAGTATTTTGGTAGCCTTGTGAATAAGAAAGTCCAAAAATTCAATTCGGAAAATGGAGATACCACTCGGGCCTGGGTTAGGGATGTTAATTTTCCCAACCGAACGGCCGCTATGGAGGTGGTTGATGAGTGTCTTCAAAGGACAGGACTCGAGCGTAAAGCAGAACCAGGATATCCTAGAGACGAATAATATTGATTACGGAGATAGCTTGAACCCTAAGAAGGACCTAGAGCATCTTCCTGCCACTAATGTCTGGCAGCATTTTGGGAACTGGCTTGGTAGGATCCTGTTACTGTTAGGATCTAAGGAGTCCCACTTCGGCTTTCGAGTCGCCGCTGCTACGATGACAGTCGGTATCCTGGCATTCTTAAAGCAAACCCAACAATTCTTTCAAGATCAGAGGCTAGATTGGGCAATGATTACTATCGCTCTGGGAATGACGATTAGTAAGTCCCTGTGACCTTTTGGAGTTTGACTCGGATGATTACTTACTCTTAATAGCTTCTGGCCAGTCGATTTTTGGCTTTTTCTGTCGAATCGGAGGCACATGTCTAGCTATGATCTTCTGGTATGCCGTTGACCAGAAGACCCCTGGCGTTATTGTTCTCCTATGGTTTTTTATCTTGATTGAGTATTACTTTTTCAAATTTCCCCGGTTTCTTACAGCCGTGATGATTACCATTATTACTCAAATTGTTATTATCGGTTACGAGTTGCAGGTAAGACAGCTTGGCGAAACGGTAGCAACCCAGTCAGGACAGCCATATTACCCGTGAGCCCTACCTGTCTTTCTCCTTTTATCTACGTTATCACTGGCTAATATAATAGGTAAAGAACCTACCTTCTGGCTCCGTATCGGCTCGCTGTTGTCGCATCGGGCAGTCTGATTGCCTTCTTCTGGACAATATTCCCTTCTCCTCTAACCGATCGGACTTCGCTTCGACAGGATTTGTCCGCGACCATATACCTTCTCGCTCAATATTTCAGCGTCATACTTTCGACTGTGCAATCTCGGTTTGAAGGGACAGCAGGCGATATCGAGTCAGAAACATCGCCTGCTTACAACCTCTTAAAAGCTCGGCGTAAGATTTTCGGCAAGATTATGCGTCTCATGTCTTCTATTGAGTCTCACATTATGTGGCAGCGGTGGGAGCCCAACCTAGGCGGCCGTTTTCCCGTTGAGACATACCAAGAGATCATCAAGCGTAGCGGGCGTATTATGAGCTATCTAACGCTTATGAGCTACGCACTGACACATCCGCCGCGAATACATAAGATGGAGGACCCCGACGATAGGCAAGCTTGTTCATCGGATGCCGCCGCAGATGCGCACGAAAATGGCTGGTGGCCGGCGCTCACAGAGGCCTTCTCGGGAGTAGAACCGATTAACGATAATTTTCTGTCGACATTGGCCTTATTGTCAAACTCGATTCTTGCAGGCCAGAGCTTGCCACCCTTCCTGCTTCTTCCTCAACCTTACGAGATGATGCCGAGGCTGATTCAGTTGCCTAAAGACGACAGGGCCACCGAATCAGATCAAGATGACAATCCATCGCTTCCCCATCGGGACTTCTCACGTGGACAGGGAAACCCGGGACTGACTACCATCGATTTGCGCCAGGAAGCCCGAGATCATGCCGTGGAGAAACACACCAGACGCGACCCACAACCCCTGAGCAAACAAGCAGACATGGCCTTCCCCGGAGATACCAAATCCTTGGATGCAGCCTTGGAGCTGCGTGGCTACGCGGAATTCGTCGCGATGCAGGTGTGTAGCACGCTTGTATGCGACGACCTTGAGGGGTTGGTGCGGGCGATGAGCGGGCTTGTAGGTGTCATGGATTTCAGTTTCGGCGTCGGCGTCGGCGTCGGCGGTAGGGATAGCAGAGTCAGCGAGATGGTTGAAAAGCCGCTGGCCCAGCGGGAGACGACTCGGCTTGTTGCCTCGATGAGTAAGAAGGCGGTTTGAGGCGAGGAGCCTCTCTGCTCATATTGAATTTGTCAGACTGCCTAGCTATTATGCCCTACGCCGTTTGGCAAGGAAATGGGAAATGAAAGGGCGCTACCATGATATGGGGTAAGCAGTAAACTCTAATATATCCGTAATAGGTTATAGGATGCACCTAAAATAGCTTTTCTGAAAGTGATATTGTGAGTCACACATTTACTCACCCACCGATTGACTCATCCACATCCTTAATATATACCAAACTCTCAGGGTATATTTAAGTATTTCTTATCCCGCCATTGCTCATTCCCCAACTTCCATCTTTCCGCCGAAATTTAATCTTACACGCTATACCATGTGACTTGACAAGCAAACAGCTATCGCAACTCCACCACGTATCACCTTCACCACCAAACCTCAATCAAATCGTTCGGTTACCCATATACAGAGGCATACAGGTATCACGAAATCTGTGACCTCAATCGCTTCAATTCTCAACCACTTCGCCATCTATCATGGCCTCAACCCCAATTCTTCAGCTCAACAGCTGTAATGTCCGGCCTTGGGATAACGGAGATGTTGAATCCCTTGTCAAAGTCGCGAACAATCCCAAGATAGCAAGATGGCTTCGTAACATATTCCCCTCGCCATACACAATCCAAGACGGCAAAGACTGGATATCCGTCGCGAGTACCCCTTCACAACCTCTCGACTTTGCAATTTCCGAACCCAATGGTACAGTCATTGGCGGAATTGGCCTGAAACCGCGAACTGATATTCAGTACCGCACCATGGAAATTGGGTACTGGTTAGGCGAGGACTACTGGCGTCGAGGTATTGCCAGCGAAGTCGTCACGGCCTTCTCCAACTGGGCGTTTGAGACTTTTGAGCACGTGGTGAGACTCGATGCTGAGGTCTTTGAGGGAAATTTGGGAAGCTGTCGCGTTCTTGAAAAGGCGGGCTTTGAGTTTGAAGGGAGGCAGAGAGCCGCTATAGAAAAGTTGGGGAACATTATGGACACCCTCACCTACGTCAAGCTCAGATAGAGTCATTAAATATTCGCAGCAATTCATATTAGTCCAAGGTCGTCCAATCATTGCTTCGGGAGATAGTAAGGCGAGATAACTTAAAGCAGCCGGATACCCTTATATGTGTTTATATGTGTTCTTTACGTTTGTGTGTTGCTTTGAGCCCCAAACTTTATCCCCTCACAATAGCTATTTCATATTCGTATTAAGGAACCTCAATTTACAACCATACCTATAAACGAGATAGTCCTACTTGAGGCCCTTTTTCACCACAATGTACTCCTACCTAACTCCTATGGAGTTTCGATACCGATAATATCGCCCTGGCTTGGAACCTCGGGGATCGGTTATAGAATGCCATGGGCATGTTCCGCTACACCGGCGACGCCAAGGTTATTAATGTTTTAGATTACCAGCTTTGTTTCTTGACAGTTAACTGCATGGCTTTAAGAACAAACTTGGGCAAGGTCGTCATTTCCTAGGACAACAACAGGTTGAGCACTCCAGTTGCTGAATCTCAGTTTTCCAGAAGTCGACTATGATCCAATAGAGAGCATCTTCATCTTCACTTTCTTCGTCAAGCTTTTGAGTGGAGGAAAGAAGACCTTAAGATCAGTGTCGAGATTTAGGCCAACTATGTGTAGGTCACCATCAACACTAGGGCCTAATTCACGGCAGAGATCATCGAGTCGGAAGTCGTAGTCTGACGAGCTGACCAGAAGTTCTGCAGTCAATTAGAAAGCAATAGATCGCCTTGTTTCTACCTCCACATCAATCTCGGTATGGCCGTCTTGATGGTGTTGATGTTGTACTGTAACTCGGCTTCAGTTTTAGCCGACGACGGTGCGCAATTGCAAGATTTGAGTCACTTCGTTTTCGACTTTTGGCAACTGCAGCCTTGAAGGCAAGTAATGTTTCCAGCCGTCCAACTTGACGGCTGTAAAGATAGTTGAGAGTGTGAAACTGGAGCCTTCCTGATTTTCTCAAATCATAAACTCAACTGCCATTAACATCGAGCTCAGAGCCTCCAGAGAAAATAATAACTGATTTTGTTCACTTGATCCGTCCTTCTTCGTCAGTGTAACTGGCATTTTATCCAGTCTGTTAGGATCGACCGATAATGGATTGGCAATGTCTGCAATCCATTTGGGATTTTGGGTAACAAAACTCACTCCAGCTAGAGGATCTGACATATCTAAACGTAGTTTGAGGTCTAGCCCACCATCATTGTCATCGGTTGATGCAACGAATTCTCAGCAGCCACAAGAGATATCTTCTATAAAGAGGTTGTTACATCACTAAACTGAGTCAGAAGCACCATGGCCACTGAGAGGCCAAACCCCAGAAGTGCTTTAACGATATCATTATCACAGGGAACTCTCTCTTGTTAATAGGAACGCCACCAAACAGAGAATTCTCACACGCAGCCTGGGACACATCCAAGTCAGGTTTTAACAAATCCAACGTAGCTTTGGCGAAAGTGTTAGGGGGGGCATTTGTCTTGCAACTCGTCGACCACTGGCGGATCCTACCACCAATTTGAGCCACAGATGTAGATTTCTTCATCGGTACACCTTACTCAGGAGCGAGCGGTTGTTCTGGCTCAGCTGTGTTATGAGCGTAGTGGCTTAGACCTACAGCCACTACTCAATCTAATTCGTTTATTTGAGAGTCATGAACAATAACATTCATATTGTCAGCGAGTTAAAAGTTTTATACTTCGCTCGCACAGTTGCCTCTACTTATTTATCCAATTCTCCAGTGTCTTAAGTCTCGGCATAAATCACTTTGGACTTCCTCTACCCAAACTAATATCCCAAGCATCTTAACACTGACAAGCTTAGGTGACTAAATTGTAACCATTAGTCAATAATTATCCGGTCAGTTATCCGCGCTCCCCTTGTGCTGTTATTTTCTCCTATTCTTGTTCTCCTACTATTCATCCATGCTATTTCTCCTTTTCTTGTTGCATTGAAGAGGCCAGATATACTATCTCCATAGTGCTCCACCTATAATAAAATTAGTTTTCCTAGCTAGCTGGCAAGATCTACCTATACCTTGTTCTGGGGACATTTTCAACAATTTGCTCTTTGGTTTTGTGTTACCCTGAATTGTTTGTCGAGTTTCTTCCATGCATCTGACTGTAGGCCCTTCGTATTCGAAGTTTGACAACCATATCTGCCTCAGAGCGGCAATATGCTTTTGAACAAGACCCCACTGTCCTTTAATAACCGACGAGATCTTCAAGTTGCAGGGTCCTTTGCAAAAAAGGATGGAGACGGAGCCCAAGTTCAGTGCCCGTGTCGCCGGAACAATAACCAAATGAATAGCACACTTTGCCTTTTCGCATAATCTCCAGCGTACCCTGACTTGCCTGCGTGGCAAGGTAAGGTAAACTAATACTTGGGTTTTGAAATCAAGCTCATTCACTCTGTAAATCCAAGTTGTGGTGGAGTCGCTGATGCTCTTATTGACGAAAAGCATGCTGTGGATATCTCGGTCTGGTGGTGGTGATTGTTTTGGTCCATTGTGGCTGATAGTGATTTATTTTGGTTTGTCGGTGTCAAAGATATTCTAAAATCACCCAAAGAACCCGCCGGGAGACCGCACAGATTCGCCATGGTTGACTTGGGGGAAAGAAAAGATGGAAGAGGTTGGAGCGGGCGAATAAGACCTAAAAGAACCTATGAGGAGCTGTAATTTTAGTAGGTGGCGCATTGGACGACTTATTATGGTGCGGGCTAATGATTTGGAGAAGGTCAAGTTGATGTAGGTATTGCTGGGTGATGTTTGCTGGTCATTCACTGAGCTTGCTTGTAGGTGCAGTACCTCTTCATTTCTCACAAGTGTTAATCCCGTGGAGTGTGTATGATTGCCCAACTACAAGCCATTATAATTTGCCCTCCTTACAATTACTGCTTAGCTTATTAATCTCTTGGCGACAAATAACAAGGGACACTGGAGAAGAGAGTTTTACAGTCCCCTGTATACCTATGAGACATACTGGACATCCCTGTTGCCGAAGGAGCGCTAGCGTCTTGTCTAGCCCACTGCAAATCCTTAATCTATACTCGTGGATCCGGCTTAAAAGGGGCCCTACTTATAGAGTAGGCGGCAAAAATCTAAGATAAGAATAAAAATCTAGGATAGCTAGTTACCCCGCTTAGTCTTAATTTTTAGGATTTTACTACTAAAAAC